>CATIWR010155581.1:0-36589 GCA_949677035.1 Omphalea diandra
AAAAGGTTAAGAAATTCATTATCAAGAGAAAAAGCTCTCAATCTTTGCTACTCATTTCTTTCAATTTTCTTTATAAGATTGTTAATTGTTGGGTGTGAGCATTAAACACCATATTGTAAGGTTGTTGTGTGAGCCTGTAAAACATATTAAGATAGGTTTTAGTGTGAGCCTTGAAAACACTTGTGATAGGTTTTATTGTGAGACTTGAAAACACTTGTAAAAGGTTTTTGTGTGAGCCTGTAAAACACAAGTTATAAGGTTTGATGTGAGTCTAAACACTAAGTTGAGTGTGAGCTTCTAAAACACTAGTGATTGAGTGAAATACACAATTGGTGAATTGGGGAGTGGACGTAGGGTTGGTTAATACCCAAACCATTATAAATCATTTGTCTCAATCTTCTCATTTTCCCTCCTCACTTCTTTATTTTTAGAAATTTTCATACACCAATTCAACCCCCCTTCTTGGTGCCAAGGGCCAACACACATCATTAAGAAGATGTTTCAAGGTCTTTTGGAGAGCTTTATCTTAGTGATAACAAAAATTTTCATTAACTAAACAAATAGAGTTACAAAAAATAATAAGTTCCTAACTAACATACTTTATCTACAATCAATTGATACAATAGAGTGTATGTGTGAGTGTCTTGACAACATATTTAATTCAAAATTTCAACTTCTAGTCATATATAACATAAACAAGATTCTCTTTTAACTTTTTAAAGTCACATATGATCATAGGCATGACTACCCCACCTTTCTCCATTAATGTAGCTTAGCAACCTGGGGATAATGAGGTCTTGAAAGCTTATAATGTTAGGTTAGGAGTAATGATAACAAAGAGTGATAAAGTCTAAAAAAAAAAAAGGAGAATGTTGTTAAAACATGAGCTATATTAATAATGCAAATTATAATTGAAGCAATTGATGCATGTTATTCCTTGTAAGACTTTCCAAAATACATCCATACATATGTATTCTTGTTCATGGCGGCTATTTTTCCTTCATTGTTTTTTTTCTTTTTCTTTCTGTTTCTTTTTTTTTCTTTTTCTCATACTTGCCACTCTTAAAGTTGAATTAAACTTTATGCTTACAATTTGCATAACTAGTATGCTTTTCTTGCATCTTTTGTAATTATTCATATAACTAATAGCTTACACCATCATATAACCATATTCTAACTAATTCTCTTAGTAAAGGAGGTAAAGATTGTTTAGGCTATATGTTTATAATGAAGGTTATGAATTAAAGAAGAAAAGGGTAACTATACTCGCAAGTGAGTATATACTAAGGATCAAAGGAGCAACAAGGTATAATGCATTTTTAATGCATGGATGGGGATTAAATGATGGATAAAGAGTGACTCATAATCTCCTTATGATTACTAAGTCTAGGATTTCACCTTAAAAAATGGTTTAGCAAGTTCTAGCATGTGTAGAAGTGTCAACTCACTTAAATCATGCATGATTATCAATTACAATTTCAAAATCCATATTTCACCAAGTTGTGCTCAAATTATTCTATTGTGATAACTAAATATAAATAAAACATATTAAGCAAGACCATGTTATTATCATAAGCAAATTCAACTTAATTGAATCAAATAGGTGGTTATCATATTCCTTATTGATTTTGCACTTTAGACCTTGAAAACTATTCCTTCATCATCTAAATTATCAAATTTTAACATTAAACACAAACATTTAGCACATTAAGAATCCCAGTTTCCCCAAACTTAAACTCATCATTGTCCTTAATAATGTAATAAATGTAAAAAAGAGAAGAAGGGTAAAGAAGGATTAACTTAATGGAGGCAAAAAGAAATAAATCTATAAGCATACAAACAAGAGATAGGAACACAAAACATAAAGTGAAAAAACACATAACAACAATGAAAAGAAAAGGAATGTGTTAATTTAAGGTTATTAGCATGACCCTTAAAAGTATTCACTTAAGTTTTGCTTTAGGTTTATAATTATCCTTTATTAATGTTGGATGCATGCAATTCATTTGACTAAATCCTTAAATCGATCATGATCTATTCTTTTTTTTCTTATTCTTTGTTTATGTGATCATAGATTATAACATATGAGATAGTTTGTTCTCTTAAATATCTATGATCATAATGACACTTTAATGGGTGTAGCTCTAATTAATAAGAATGCAAAAGTTAATGAGGTGTCTTTGTAACCTTGTCATAGTCCAATACATCAATAAGGAAAAAAGAGATACGTTAGTATCATGAATACAAGGAAAGGATTACTTACCTTGCATTCCTTGAAAATAAAACCCTTTTCATCTCTTATTGATTTATATTTTTCAAGCTTGAAACTCCCTCTTTTTTTGTGACAAACTTCATGCTCATGCTCTTCTTTTTAATCAATGCTCAAGCATCTCTCCTCCTCTATGGGTGGATTTCTTTGTAATTTTCTTTCCTTGATGAGCTTTCTTTTTATGCTTCTTAAATCTTAAAGGAAAAGGAACATAAGGCATATAAGGCTAGGAGGCATATAAAGATCAACTTCCTCCTTTGGGGTATTTACTTGAGTAGCTTTTTTTCTTTGTCTTCTTTGTTCCTTCCAACATTTTCCTCTTCCTTTCTTAAATTGATCTCCTTACCGCTCTTTAACTTGCTCTAAAGAATTAGGCTTAAAAATGCTAGGAAAAATACTAAAAGATCTAGGGTTTAAGGCATTATCTATTTGGCCCATTTGAATCTCAAGGTTATGGAAGGAGGAAGAATAGTTTTTTGGTTTTGCATCTAAGCTTCTTATCATTTTATATTGGTTTTCTAATCTAACATTAATTTTGGTGATGAATTTCACCAATATGCTTTCTAGGTTAAACTCTTCCTCTTAGGATTAGTAGATTGGTGGTCGATAAAAATAGCAGGTGCTTGAAGATTGGCGTTCAAATAATTGTTATTAGACTAAGAAAAGTTGGGGTGGTTTTGTAAACAAAGGTTGTAAGTATTATAATAAGTATTAATAGGTCAGTGATTGAAATTTCTCACAAAACTTACTTGTCCTTATGTAAAAGGATTTCCAATTTGGCATGTTATACTTGTATGGCTAATCTCCCCACACAATTTGCACCCCACTTATGAAAAAGAGGAAAAAATGCATTACAAGTCATATAATTTATTTGCTTAGTAAGGATAGATAGTTGAACTTGTAATACCTTGATTGTGTCTATGTCACAAAACTTTATTTATGTAGAAGAAATAAAAACATAAAAAAGAAACACAAAATACATAAAAATAAAAAGAAAATTATAGATTAATATAGAAACAATTGCTTAGTATTCATATCGTTGACCCTTGAAATGATGACAAAAGCTTAATGACGAGTGTGTGATAAGTGTAAAATACCCTTAAACTACAAATGCACAGGTCACAAGTAATATGGTGTACAATAGTACAAATGTCATTTCCATCAGGATCATGCAATAAATACTAAGCATCTTGTTAATTATATTATATAGAATACTTATTTGAAAGATGGTTTAAACTAAGAAGTAAAACTAAATAAACTAAGAACAAAGTAATTGTAAAGAAAACAATCAATAAAAGAAGCTAGTTATTATTAACGACTTATGGTTTCTAATCTTTCATTCAATTGATTCATTCATCTAGTGTTACTACCAGATCACTTGAGTGATTAATTAATCTCTCTCAAGTATCACTTAACATACATGAACATGTTAAACTATAAGTCTCTCAACACAATAATTAAACATCATATGATTGTCAAATAATATATGATCCTAATGATTACACTAAAATATTAAGGCTCTCAATACATAATAGATTAAGGGCATCATTAAAGGTCCATTTCATGAAAGGCATCTCTCAATAATCTATAACTCAATATGATTAAATGTTCTTTAATTAATAAGCATGCATGTTCATAATGTTTACTAACACAATGATGAATAAAATCAAAAGAACTTAGATTAAAAAAGTAAAAGATTTAAAAAAAAATCCATTTATAACCCTAGCATAAAAAAATTAGCTCATAGAGGAAGAAAGAGAAGGAGAAAAATTAGCTCATAAAGGAAGAAAGAGAAGGAGAAATAATCGTACTAATAATATTAGAACCATGGACTTTTTCTTTAAGCTCTTTATTGAATGCCCTTTTAATCTCTTTGTTTTCTCCTTAGCCTTTGTTTGAAGCTTTTCCTTTTCTTTTGAGTGATTTCTTAGCTCAGTGGATAGTTTTTCATCCTAAATTTTGCAGGGTCTTACCTCCTTTATAGTGCTCTTGAAGTGTTACTAAGTAAGAAACTTAGGGATTGGAGAAGGAAAAGATTGGTAATATCAGGAATTTGCGATTTTGCCTTTCCATGTGTATGGGGTGCACAGTTATGTGCCTTAGCAATTCTAAAATGATGCTTTTGCAATTCTATTAAGCATGGCCCTATACCTAATAGGCATAATTATATGTTTAGGAAGCATGACCGTATGGAAAGGGTGTGTGTTTAAGCTTGATTCTACCTGAGTTGCTTCTTAGGCACACGACCACATGTCTAAGGCACACAACCATAGGAATTTTACAACCCATTTTTAATCTTTAAGACAATCTAATTAGCCTGAGCATAAAGCATAAAAGTTGTATCCCTATTTATTAGCTTTATAATGACTTTTAAATCGCCTTATTTAAAGCTTTATACAAAAGTTATGCTCAAAATAATGAGTAGTGCTTAAAACCAAAACCTAGGTTGCCTCTCCTTACCTTTTGGTACTTTCTCCTTTTAACCTTAGAAAACACAAATATCTTTCATAAAGTCCTTTTATAGGTTAAATTCAATCAATAACTCTAACTTTTAAAAGAATTAAATTATATAGCATATGAAATTATGCACGAAATAATTTTTTGCTAAGGTAATACATTACAAGTTCATTCCTCAATTTATCTTCTTATGCCAATATTACTCAAGCATTTATCTTCTATAGTCTGATACAATATCAAAGGTTACCTTCAGTCTAAAAGTTTTAACATAGGAATGATGGAGAAATACTGTTTGATCTTATCAAAGGTCTCCTAGCATTGCTTATTCCATATGACTAGCTAATATTTCCTTGTAATATTGAAGATAGGCTTACAAATCATAATCAATCTTGGGATAGAGTGGCTAATGTATTATCTACATACTAAAAACTAGTAAACCCCCTTCTATATCTTTAAAACTGGATTTTCCTAAATGGCCTTAGCCTTGTTTAGATCCACTTTAATTATTTTTTCACTCATAACATGGCTTAATAGTTTGTTAGAAGTGATTCTAAACACGTACTTCTTCGATTTAACTTCAAATTGTATTTATCCACTATCTATAAAAAATTTTCTAGTGCTTCAAAATGACCCTCTTAGGTGTTAGACTTCACCATCATATCATCTATGTAAACTTTTACTTCTTTATAGATTAGATAATGAAATAAAACAATCATCATCTTTTGATATGTGGCCTTAACATTCTTTAGTCTGAATGGCATCATGGGATAATAATAGATTCCCTATTCAATAATGAAAGATTTCTTAACTTTGTCAATTATAGTAATGGGGATCTAATTATACCCTAAATATCCATCCATGTATTGAAATTTCAGACAAGGATGGATTATGAGCCTAATAAATCAATTAAAAGGTCCAATCCATCTTTACCGTATCAAATATTAGGTTTACGAATTGGGTATGGTATAGGAAGAGGTTAGGCACCCTAAACTACCCAAATGTTGGGATCCAACCTTCAGTCATCTTTAATTCACATTTAAAATCTTAATCATATCTTTAATTAGTCTAATTAATGGTCTTAACACATTCATCTAGCGCATTTCAAACCAAGCTCATCATTAACACATTATAATCATTCACCATGGGGAAGGGGTACACATATAATCATAGATGAGGGGTAAACATGCGTTATTATGGGCATAGATGTAATATGCAAATATAAAACATCTCAATTTATCAAAAGAAAACACATGTTAATGCCATATCAAAGCCAAAATAAAGAGCCAAACTACCCTAAACTCTAATGGTGTCATCAGCCTAACAAAGGCCTCACATCATGTTGAAGGGATATAAAACCTACTCTACCATATCTGAGTATTCCAATCGCATTTAAATCCAAGTTAGAGGTCTGAGTATTCCAATCGCATTTAAATCCAAGTTAGAGGACCTAAAACATGTATTTATGTCAATTAACCTCATCTTAATCAAAAAAGTAATATGATAAACTTAATATAGAACATGAAAAAAAATAACAAAAACAATATTAACAAGATGCATAAAATGAGTGAAAGACATATGAGGATAAAGGCAAGGCCTTAGGCAAGGATTGAAGTTACCAACTTCGTTTCTTATGGTCATTAGATCCTTATCGAATAGCACTCCAAAAGAGTTATTCATGTCATAGGCATTTTGGAATGCTCTAGCTACTAAATAAGAGCTAGGATATTAAAGAGATGAAGACACATTCAAGAAAACACAAACAAGGCCATGGGTTTACATAATCAATTAATCATAAAAAATAAGAAGTAAGGGTCCTAGGGTAACAAACCTTATCTTATTTTGGATGGAGGAAGTATGTAAACTGGAAAACTTATCACTCTCTCTTCATGGTGAAGTAGATAAAGACATATAAGAGTAACAAAACAAAAACAACATCAAAATATAATGGAATCAAAGGGTTATAGGGGATAAAAATACCTTTTTTCATCATGTTACTAATGACATTTAACAAAACACATAAGAAAGGTAAAGAAGAATCATGTTATAAAGTAAAATCCTTAAAATGAAACACATTTGTTATTCCTTATGCCTTTCATTAAGAAGAAATAAGACATGGGTCATGATTTCTAATGCTGGAGCTCATAAGGAAGCCAAAGAAGCCCTACAACCTAAAGAGAAAGGAAGAGAATAATAGAAGTTAGAATCCACTAGCCATAGTCAAAGATGATTGTACTGACCAATAGGTCATTTGTACAGCTAAGCCAATGGTGTGCATAAACTATAAAGAAACTTGTACAAACCTTAAGCACTGTAATTTTGAAACTAAGAAGAAAAGAAAAAGAAGGAAAATAAGAAGAGGGATAAAGGGGTCTTAGATGTCCTTTTGGTATGCCTTACCCTCAGAAGCACTTTGATCATGAAAAATCCTACAATATGCTAGGGAAATAATACAAATGAGTCAAAATCTTAGCTTATACCTTGAATCTTTGGTTGGAGAGTTGGTTAGATTTTTATGTATTTAGAGGTATTTTGAAGGTTGTCAGAATGAATTTTGGTAAAGTAAATTTAAAGTTTCCAAGCTCTCCCTCTCCCTCAATGAGAGAGGTATTTATAGAGGTAAAGAGGATGAACTTGAACCAAATGGTTTGGACTGCACTTAACTATCAACCTCTAATAGACAGGATTAAAGAATCTTTTAGAGAATTAGGGTTTTAGGCTATTTATATAGACAATAGTTGGTTATACAAACATTTGGTTAGATTTAAAACCAATTAAGAATGAATGTCAGCTATTTTAAAAGCTTCCTTCTATTAGGGTTTAAGACATATCTGTATAGCTAAATGATTGGCTATACAGCCAAGTGATTTGGCTATATAGCCAATTAAAAACTTTCTTCTAAGGCTTTAGGTTTGGTTCAATTAAAAAGTTAGTTTGATTCAAGTTTTCTTCTAAGTGCCCATCTTCCTCCTCGAGGTGACTAATTGAATTTTGCTAATTTTGATCATCCAAAAAGTTTTGAGATTTTCTCCAAAAAACCTTCATGCAAACAAAATTTTTTGACTTAGCTACTTTATATGACATTGGTTATTTGATGAAATCGAGGAGATTTTTAGGATGGAATGACATTACCAAGCTCCATATCAAAAATGGAATGACTTTACCAACCTTTATACTAATTCATATAAGGAGCTCACCTTAAAGTTTTATAGTAGTCTTTTTGTTGAAACTAAATAAAAGGAAAGGACTTATAACTTTGGAACCATTTCATTTTAATTATACAATAAAGAATATATGTTTTCCTTTGATGAAATTGTTATAGCTTATGAGTTAAAAAATGAAGGCTTAACTAACTTCTTGAAAGAATTTGATATCTAATAAGCATGGGCATCATTAGTTGGGATAAGATGGTAAGAAGCTAGGGTAAGTAAGATTTTTAAATTCAATGATCTAACTTTTAAATATATACATCGTTTGCTTACTTACTATATTACCAAATAGGGGGGAAAGCAATAAGGTGGTTAATAAGATTGAACTTTTATTTTTATGGTCTATGAGGTATAACAATAGTATAAAAACAACTTGGTGGATTGTGAACCAAATGTGTTTAGTGGCTAAACAAGACTTTGAATGCATTTATGTGGGTGGATTTGTTACTTTCATAATCCACTACTTACAAGTTTATGATCCTTCCTTCATTGAGCACCTAACCATGGGGAAAGGATCTCATTTTCTTAATAATGACATTACTCTTTGAATTAGTACTGTGGTTAAATAGGGTAATGATTATGTATTAGTTCACAAGTCTCATGAAGAATGTCATGATGATGGTAAAGAGCAAGGGACACCAACTAAAAAAGACTAGCCCTCCTATGTTCCTCATTGTTCACCACCATCAATGAATTCCTTTGAAGGGTTCTTAGCTCAGTTGGAATCGCAATTAGAGCACATGGACTAATGCTAAGAGGCCTTCAAATATGATGTACGATTTAGCTTGCTTCCTTAGATAGCTTAATGCATAACATGGATGGGATGCTAAAGGCATACTTAGGCATGTTGGCCTTCCTTTGACCATACTTCTTATGATTGATGACCATCACATCTTTACTTTTGTTATGTTTTCTTTTGTTTTGTGAACCTTGTCCTTATTATTATATTTTATGAACATTGTATTTTGGGCATGTGTTTTAATTTTGTTTTCATATTTTTATGACAATTCTGAACTTTATGTTAGTTATTTTTTATTTCTTATTTTGTGCTTATATGGATTGTTATGTTGCACTTGCGTCTTTAATTAAACATATGTAGCCTTGATGGATTATTTCTTTTGGTCTTATTAATGCATAATTTTCAATTACTTTGTTGCATTTCATTTTGCAAGGGAAGTCCTCTAACTTTATATTCTTATTATGCTTTTGAACATTGAGGACCATGATAACTAAGTTGGGGGGCACTTTGATTGCATGTGCTTAAATTGTTGATAATCATAAAACTCCATATATTGATTTTTATAGGCAATCACTTGTTTGAGTGTAAATGTTAAAGTTTGATAATTTGACTGGTTAAGTTTTAAGTTTGAGGTTTTAGAATGAAAAATCAATGGGGATTGTTATGATCATATGTTGGAATTAATTAGGTAAAATTTGCTTATGATACCAACATGGGATTAGATAAAGTGTCCTGTTAACATTAATTGAGCATACTTGGTAGATTATGGATTTCAAGATGCAAATCTTCAATTATGCATGCTTTAAGTTAGACAACACTTCTACACTTACTAAAACAACTAAACCACATTTTAAGGTGAAGTACTAAACTTGACAGTTTTAAAAAATTATTAGGCATTCCTTGGTTGCCCATCTGACCCCATCCAGACCTTGATTTTCAATAACCCTTGTTACCTCTTTGAGCGTTATATAGATACTACATTGAGAGTAAAGATAGCCCTGTCTTTCTTTAAACCATAACCTCATTATAATTATATACCCTAAATAATCTTTCACCTCCCCTATTAAGAGAATAAAGTTAGGATATAGTTATGTAATAAAGTGGTGTGTTGTCATTCATGTGCACATTTGAAAATATTCAAAAAAAGAGCTTGATGATTACTATATCTTAGTACTATAAGGATCAATCCAAGTTTGGGAGTGGCAAATTGATATTTATATATTTATTCAAAAAAAATAGAAAGAGTAAAATAACAAAAAAAGAAAAGAAGATGAAGCCACCAAGTGATGAATAAAGGTTAATGTTGTTGGCCCTAGGCACCAAGAAGGGGGGGAGGGGATGAATTGGTGTATAAAAATTAAAATTGGAAAGAGAGAGGAGAAATGAGATGAGAGGAAACATAAGATTTATAGTAGTTCGGGTATAATCGACCCTACGTCCACTCTCTAATTCTTCGAAATTGGGTATTCCACTATCTTTCAAAGGTGTTTTCAAGCTTACACCAAATTTTTACACTTGTGTTTTGAAGGCTCACACAACAATCTATACACTTGTATTTTTAGGCTTACACAACAATCTTTACAACTTGTGTTTTAACAAGCTCACACAATAACCTCTCTTAGTGTTTTAACAGGCTCACACTATAACCTATTACAGATGGTGTTTATGCTCACACCCAATAATGAATTAAAGAATAAAAAAGAGTGAGGAGCAAAATTGCAAGAGTTTGGGTACAAAGTTATTAATTCTCTTGCATTTACATATGTTTGGTGAGGTATTTATAGCCTCTACCCACCAAAGAGACGTTGCAATAAAAATGGTACAAAATCATCGAAGTGTGCTAGACAGATATTTGCATTAAATGCTGACAATCATGATTCTCGATCGCTACTACTCATTTGTGATCGCAAATTCTGAATTCCATAAGAAAAACCCCGTTTATGTCTAACAGCTAGTCCACGTGGTATCTTCTGATTAGTTTACTAGAAAAATATAGTTGTTGCCTTTCACCTGCTTTTAAAAGTAGCGGTCGCGATTTATTTTGTATAGGACGTGATTTTGAATGTGAATTCCTTTGCCAAAAGTGTTCATCTTCTTCTTTTGAGTTCGCGGTCACTACCAACAAGTTCCCATCTCGATTTTTGGCTTTCAACGGTTACCTAGGACACTTGTCAAGCTGTAATTGTAGACTTGATTGCATCTTGAGTTACTTCAAAATTCGTGAATGCGACTGAGGCAAGCTTTACACCACGAATTCATCTGTCACTTTTGGAGTTCTTCTTTTAGATGAGTCACGGCCGAGAATGACTCTGCGATTTCATCTGTCTGAGTTTCTAGGAAGTCTTTCATGGATCACGGTCACGAATGTTAGATTGCGGCAGCGATTTAGAAGTCACTTTACATTCTTTGAAGACTAAGATCTCTATCCAACTTCTAACTTAAAGACTAATAAAAAAAAACTGCAAAACAACACTAAATTGAAACATTAGAATTGATTAATCCCCTTTGTCAACATCAAAAGAGGTCCAAGACTTATGGTTAACTACCCTAATCCAACACAACTAACGGAGGGGATTCAAAATTAGCCAGATTAAAATTGGAAGGGAAAAGGGTATCAACAGGTTTTGCAGTTAGGAAGCCTATATCTTCCAAAAGCTCAAGAGTATACTTTCTTTGAGAGAGATTAATGTCAATGGCACTTTTAGTAACTTCAAAACCAAAAAAGTATTTGAGGTGGCCCCTAAGTCTTTGATCTTAAAGAGGTTATGCAGGTAGGCTTTAATTTATTTGGTAGGATAATATCATCAACATAGACAAGGAAAACAATAAAAGAAGCTTTGGTTTGTTTAGTGGAAAAAAACTATTATTAACATGGGCTAGGTGAAAACCTTAATTGGGCAAAGCTTAAGAGAATTTAGCGTGGCATTATCTACTAGTTTGCTTGAACCCATATTAAGATTTGTTATGCTCACAAGCTATATTAGGAACATTAGAAACAAAATCGAAGGAAATGTTATGCAAACCCCTTCATAAAGATCACCGTGAAGGAAGGTGTTGGCCCTAGTGCACCAAGAAAGGGGGTTGAATTGATGGCAAATTTAAGCTTTTGGAGAAAGCTCACATAAATAAAAGAAATTAAAGGAGTATAAGAAGAATGAATACAAGAGTTTTATAGTGGGTCAGGTATTAACCAATCTTACATTCACTTTTCAATTTACCGTGGTTTGGGTATTAACTAACCTTACATCCACTCCCCAAATACCAATTAGGTATTTCATTAAATCATTAGTGTTTTACAATCTCAAACTCAACTTAGTGTTTAGGCTCACATCAAACCTTATAAGTGTTTTTTCAAGGCTCACACTCAACCTAATGCTTAGGCTCACACCAAACTTTACAAGTATTTTCTCAGGACTAACACTTAAACCAATACAAGAGTTTTCTAAGGTTCACTCTCAAACCTAAATAAGAGTTTTATATACAATGGTTCACTCTCAAACCTAAACCCAGGGTGTTTAAAGCTCACACCAAACTATGAACAAAGAAATAAAGAGTTAAAGTTATGAAAAATAAATTTGCAAGGGTTTTGGTACAATAAATGGTTATCCTTTTGCATTCAAGTCCATTTGATGATGTATTTATAGGCTACAACCACTAAAAAGATGTTACAAATAAAACTATTTTCAAATCTTCAAAGTATACTAGGCAGATCCTGCATTTAATGCTCATCAAACGAAATTCACAGTTGAGATCTTCATTTAGGGTCGTGAGTTTCACATAACCTCGTTTATGTTTAACGACTAGACCACGTGGCATCTTACCATTGGTTCTTCAAGAAAAATTGCAGTTGCATTTCTTGAGTAATAGTGAAAGTTGTGATCTCTATTTTCCTCTTTAAATGTGATGCTCACTCTGGAATCATCTGCTTGAATAGATAAGCGATCTCTATTTTCCTCTTTAAATGTGATGCTCACTTCTTTCACTACCGCAAAATTTAATTTTCCAATAGTTTCTTTAGGACACCTGGCATGATCTGGTTAAAGATTTGGTTTCGCCCAATAGAATGCAAAACTTGTTGTCACGACTATGGATGTGACATGTACCTCAAATTAGTCTGTAAGAGATTTATTTAACTCTTTTGGAGGATAACAGTCGCAAGCTTTTACTTCATGACCGCGAATTAGAGTGCAAAGTTTAATCTTTGAGGTTAAGGCTTTCATTCAACTTTCAAAGTGATCCTTACTAAATATTTATAATATTTATACTTGAAATTGACATTATAACCTTTTTATCTATATTGTTAAGATCAAAAGAAAGTTTTGACTTAGGTTTGAACAACCTAGTCTAACAATCTCCCCCCTTTTTTATTTTTACAATCTAGATTGAATATGAAAAGGATAAAGTATGTATAAGTATATCCTAGATTAAATTTACAATTGATTAAGTTGAAATGTTAAATACTCCCTCTCAATTTATACTCTCCCTTAGTTATTCTAATAAGATCATTGTCTTAGCTTATTACAAATATAGTTCAATTTTCTCTCCCTTTTTATATGTCCCCCCCATTGTATATTCAATAAATTATTTCTCCCCCTTTGTCAAGATAAAAAAAAAAGAGGAAAAAGAAGAGAATAAGAAAGAGAATGGGGAATATGAGAGGGAATGTCTACAAACTTATCAATTGCACAAACTTAAATAATAATAGCAAACACAAGCAATTTGCACAATTGATCATAATTTGTCACAAAAGAAGATAAATAGATGAAACATAAAATGTATGAAATTTTTATAAAAAAATATAAATGCAAAATAATTCAAACATTTAAACATGTTTGATCACACAAATTAGGGCTAGAAATTTGAGAATTTTCATATATGGGCCTAAGATAAAGTATATGATATTTTGATGATTAATTTATACATTTGAAATATAAAAAATCTCAAATGCAAAATGAATTGATTCAATTCATTACACAATCACTCACATTAAATCAAACATGTCAACATATAGATATATCAAATAAAATGCATAAAACTCCCTCTAAACATATGTATAAATACATCAAGTTAAAAACATAAGAGGTAAGGCATACATTACTAGTTTAGTATCAATGGCTTGATACCTAATAACCATTTGAAACTTTATCCCTTCTTTATTAGGAATCTCCATTCACCTTTAGATTTTCCATGATGAGAATTTTGTGAAGGTGTCCCCATCCTATAATATCAAACATTTTGTTTTGGTAACCAATCATACTTAGTCCTTGTGGGTTAGTCTTAGAAGGGTCTTCCAATTTGAGGTATGCCTTCTTAATGTGGCAAAAGACATTGATGTATTCATATCTCATGTAATAATGGCATTGAAGTATAAACTTATAAGTCTTTCTCCTATAAGCAACCTTATTATGAGTATAAGACCTTCTCACACTTGGGTTTTGTGATTATATGTGTGTGTGTGTTTGAGCATGTCTCTTTGTGTACATGTATGCCTGGTTAGCTCTTTTAGGCTTAGCTTTTGAGCCATAAGGAGCCTTTCTCTTAAGCCTTGAGAAGTCTTTCTCATGAGCCTTGAGGAGCTTTTCCCTTGCCCTTAGGCATAGGTTACTTAGTGCTAGGAACACTTTCCCTCCCAATTACTTAAATACTTGAAGTTTGAGGTGTTCATTCTATAATGAAAGTATTGAGAGGGATGTAGATGAAGAGGCTCCATTAACATGTCGTACTATAAGAGGTCGTTAGGATACAATGGGTGTATCTAAAGCTTCATTCTCTTTATGGAGCCTAGAGATGGAATTTCTAAGTTCAATTATTTTACCCTTTAAGGAATCATTTTCCTTTCTCAAAGAGTTGATAGAGGATGAAGACTTAGAGAGATTCTCTACAGATTTTTTGAGTTCTTCATTAGAAGTCCTTAACTCACTTACAATATCATTTAAGGATTTATATTCATCCCCTAATTTTGAGCATTTTCTTGTAAGTTTTCATCTGCGATTTATACTTATCACATCTCAAAGTAAGAACTTCAATAAGCTCATCATTTATATCATCATATGCATCATAACCATCATAAGAGTATGAAGAAGTACTTGCCTCATTGAAGGAGTCCACTTGAGCCATGAAGCAAAAGTTTGCTAACTCTTCATCTTTTTCTTTATCACTTAAATCATCATCCCAAGTAGCCTTAAAACTCTTCTTCTTTTCTTTGTGATAATATGAAGATGACTTTCTTTGGATTCTTCTTTCTCTTTTTCTTTTCATCAACTCCTTAGTCCTTCTTAATATCTTGGCAAACTCTTTTTCTTCTTTGTCACTGTCATTTGAGCTTGAATCATTTTCTTGAATTTTGAAGGCGAAAGTTTTCTTCTCCTCTTTTGTCTTCTTAGCTTCTTCATCTTTTCATTCTTCTTCAGAGCCATCTCTTGAGTGAGAAGTTTTCCAATGAGAACATCATCTAACACCTTCCTAATCTTTAGATTGGACTTTTGAATGCTGCATACTTTTACACCAAATTTATCCAATGGAAGAGATTTAAGGATTTTAGTATTTACCTCATAGTTAGTAAACATTCTTCTAAACTTCTTCTTGTTTGTGATAATAAAAAGGAGTTTATTTGTCATGTCAGTGAGACTTTCGTTGTCTTTCATCATGAAAAGTTCTCACTCTATCACATACATCTCCAACCTACTTGATTTCATAAGAGTTATGCTCTTATGAAAGTTTTCTAGTGCTTTCCATATGGCATGTGCAATTTGGTAATGTTGGACTCTTCTAATTTCTTCTCTTAACATAGAGCTTAAGAG
The DNA here is from genome assembly GCA_949677035.1 of Omphalea diandra. NCBI lineage: Eukaryota > Viridiplantae > Streptophyta > Magnoliopsida > Malpighiales > Euphorbiaceae > Omphalea > Omphalea diandra. The sequence goes on from CATIWR010155581.1 coordinate 15,472, forward strand.
AATAGTCATTGCCCTCTTGTTCTTTCCATTTGCCTTCATATGTGCTTCACTTCATTCTTCTCTTACAATAGCCACCTCTACTCCTTCAACCATCTTTGTTGGTGTTGGACTAGGTTGATTTAACCTCTTTTGATCTTAACAATAGAGATTGATCAATTCTAATGCTTTCATTAAGTGTTGTTTTTACAGATTATAAGTTAGTTTTTGTCATTAGAAGTTAGATGGAGTTCAAATCTCTAACCTTGTATTATTCACTCTAATTCGCGATAAGTGTATTAAAAATCGTGACTGCGAATCAGTCATAAGGAAGCATGAAACTAGGGCAAAGGAATTCGCGGACAATTTCGCTGCCGCAACACACCCAAAGTCGGCAAAGCCCTAGTCACAGAAGAATTTGCGGTATGTGTCACGCCTAAGTCGCGATCGTGACTTTCATAGTGACAAAGGAGGGAACCAAAGCCACAACCACAGCTTGTCAAATGTCTCACATGTCCATTAAAGATAAAAAATCACGAGGGCAAAAGTTTGTTCACGATCGTAACTCAAGCAGTTGAAATTTTCTCTTCAAACAGAGGAATTCGTAATCTTTATCGCACCCAAGGCATGGTTGTCTCGCGACCGTGACTTTTGAGAGTGGTTAGAACACAATGACTATATTTTTCTTGATAACCAATAAAAAGCTGACACATGGACTAGCCGTTAGACGCAAATGGGGTTCCTCTATGGAAATTGGAAATTCGCGACCGTAACTTCAGCCTGGCAAGCATTTAATGTTGAATCTGCCTAGCACATCTTTGAGATTTGTTAATAGTTTTAGTCTAACGTCTCTTTGGTGGATATGAGCTATAAATACTCCACCAAACAGATGTAAATTCAAGAGAATTCATTAATTTGTAACCAAACTCTTGCAAATTTGCTCTCTCATTCTTTTAATTCTTATTTATACTTTAGTGATTGTTTGGTGTAAGCAATAAACACCATTGTAAGAGGTTTTAGTGTGAGCATTGAAAACACTAATGAGAGGCTTTAGTATGAACCTTGAAAACACTTGTGAGAGGTTTTAGTGTGAGCCTTGAAAACACTTGTAAAAGTTTTTGTGTGAGCCTAGAAAACACAAGTTGTAAAAGTTTGGTGTGAACTTGGAAACACCTATTGAGTTGAGTGAAACACCCAATTATAGAGAATTGAGGAGTGGACGTAGGGTTGGTTAATACTTGAACCACTATAAACTTTTGTGTCTATTATTCTCTTTTTCTACTCAACTTCTTAAACACCTTATTCCTTATTTTATTTTTTAATTGAACACCAATTCAACCCCCCTTTCTTGGTGCCCTAGGCCAATAAGTGGTATCATAGCCAAGTCTCACAAACAAACCTTAATTGGGTGATCAAAGATCATGGCACAAGAAGGAATCCACCCACACCTCAAGCCTTACTTTGATGGAGTTGACTATACTCATTGGAAGTATAAGATAGAGATTTATTTTGACTCATTGGAAGTATAAGATAGAGATTTATTTTGATATAGATGTGGTGGTCTTTAGGATGTTGTGGTTAAAGAATAGAAGTCACACACCAAAGTGGTGGATGGGAGTGAAGAACTCATTCCTAGAGAAGAATGGGTTAAAGTCCATAGAAGGTCAAATGGCAAGAACAAGAGAGTCATGACAATTCTTCTAAGCTCTCTCTCAATAGAAGAGATTGGAATAATACAGCATTGCCAAACAGCCCATGGGTTATGGAAAGCATTAGAGAACTATCACAAAGGCACCACCTTAGTGAAATCCAGTTGGTTAGAGATGTATGTGATGGAATAAGAGTTGTTCATGATGAAAGAGGATACGAGCATCACCGACATGACTAATAGACTCCTAGCAATCGTCACCAACATGAAGAAGGTTTAGTAGGATTCTCACAAATCATGAGGTAAACTCTAAAATTTTAAAGTCTTTGCCTCTTAAAAAGTTTGGTGCTAGAGTGTGCAGTATCCAAGAATCCAATCCAGAAATAGAAAGGTGCCAACGGATGTCTTAATAGGCAAACTCTTAACTCATGAGTTAGCCTTAAAGAAAGATGATGAGATGAAGAAAATGAGGGGCCAAGGAGAAAAATCTGAAAAACATGAAAAAAAAACCTTGTCACTTAAGTCCACTTCTAAGGAGAAGGAAGTGGAGGTTAGTTCAAATGAAGAAAAAAGTGACAGGGAGAAAGAGGAGCCAACAATGCTCTCTTAAAAGGACTAAGGAGCTCATTAGAAGAAGAAAAGAAAGAAGGAACTTCAAAAAGACAACTCCTAATCCTAGAGAGAGATCAAATGAAGTCACGTGTTATGAGTGTGGCAAGCAAGGCCACATCAAATATGATTGTCCCAAGCTAAAGAAGAAGAAGAAAGGGGACAAAAAAAAGAGAAAAACCTTCAAAGCCACTTAGGATTATAGCTCAAGTGCTAGTGAAGAGGATGAAAAGATCGCCAACATATTCTTCATGGCTCAAGAAGACTCTCATAATGAGGTAAACACTTCATCTCATTCTCATTCAGATTATGATAACTTAGATGATGTAGATGAATAGCTTCTAAAAGCTCTCACTATGAGATGTGACAAGTATAAGTCATAAATGAAATCTTACAAGAGAAAATGCTCAAAATTAGAGGATGATTACAAATCACTTAGTGATCTTATAAGTAATTGAGCACTTTAAATGAAGAACTAAAAAAATCAATGGAAAATCTTTCCAAATCATCTTCATCATTAGTTTCTTTGAGAAAAGAGAATGACTCCCTAAAAAGAGAAGTTATTGAGCTTAGAAGCTCAATCTTTAAATTTCATAGGGGAAAGGAAGCCTTGGATACCTTAATAGTATCATAAAGGTCACCCTTAATTAGACATGGTTTATGCTTCAATGGAGCCTCCTCATCCACATCATCTCTTACTACATTTGTTAGACCAACAACACCTTAAACCTTAAGTGTTGAAGTCATGAGGAAGAAAAGTGCTTTAAGAACTAAATTCCCAATGCCTAAAGGCAAAAGGAAAGCACAAAATGGCTCAATGTCTACTTCAATAAAGGTCAATCATGCTTACATGTATAACAAGAAACATGCTCACACATATAAATACAAACAATTCTCTACTACTCCTCATCACTCATGCACTTGCATGCACTTACATAACCAAAGTATGAGAAGGCCTCCTACTTATACTAAGTTTGTGCATAGGAGAAAGACTCACAAGTCTAAACTCCATTGTCACTATTGCATGAAGTATGAGCACATTAATATTCATTGTTATATTAAGAAGGCTCACCTCAAGTTAGAGGACCCTTCAACTCCAAACCTTCTAGGACCCAAGTATGCTTAGGTACCTAAGAAAAAGTGATTTTTTTTTTGTTATGTAGGGATTTATAGCAACCACCGATAAATCAAGCAATGGGCATGCAGATAGTGGATGCTCTAAGCATATGACAAGCAATAGGAAGCTATTCATGGCATTGAAGGAAAAAGAAGGTGAAAATGTCATATTTGGTAAAAATGTCAAGGGTAAGGTAATTGGCATTAGAACCATTGGTAAGAATGGTTGTTCTTTGATTGATAATGTTTTATTAATAAATGGCTTACAAATTATGAGTGTAAGTCAATTGTGTAACAAAGTAATAAAGTCACCTTTGATCCTAGACCGAGTCACAACATTAGTGGATGATGAGGTTGTTTTCAAGGGTGAAAGGAAAGACAATACCTACTTAATTGACTTAGACAATTTGGCTAACTAATCTTTCAAGTGTCTTATTCTTTTAGTAATAAGGCTTGGTTATGGCATAGAAGGCTTAGACATGCAAGCATGGATCTACTACAAAGCCTATCAAAAGGAAGCTAGTGGAAGACCTTCCCAAGCTAAGCTTCACTAAAGACAAGACATGTGGCCCTTACCAAATGTGAAAGCAACATCAAGCCTCCTACAAAGCAAAAAATGTTATAAGTTCATCTAGATCTATTCAACTAATTCATATGGACTTAATAGGATCTACTAGAAGTGCTAGCTTAGGTGGAAAATGTTATGTACTAGTTCTAGTTGATGATTACTCTAGGTTTACTAAAGTGTCCTTTCTAGCTCACAAGAATGACACTTTTGATGCCTTCAAAAGCTTTGTAAAAAGAATTCAAAATGAAAAAGGTTACTTCATTTCTTCTATAAGAAGTGACCATGGAAAGGAATTTCAAAATGAGTCTTTTGAAACTTATTGTTTAGAGAATGAAGTTTTTTTTATAACTTTTCAACTCCTAGAACACCACAACAAAATGATGTTATAGAAAGGAAAAATAAAACACTAGTAGAAATGGCTAGAACTATGCTCAATGAGTATTTTTATCGAATTACTTTTGGGTCAAAGCCATTAATACTTCGTGTTATATTACAAATAGAGTTTTTAAAAAACCAATTCTTAATAAAACATCTTATGAGTTATGGAATAGTAGAAAACCCAAGATTTCATACCTAAGAGTATTTGGTTGCAAGTGTTATATATTGAATACCAAGGATAATCTTGGAAAATTTGATTCTAAGACCAATGAATGCATATTTTTAGGTTATTCCACCTCTAGTAAGGCTTATATAGTCTTTAATAATAGTTCTATGGTAGTTGAGGAGTTTATGAATATTATTTTTGATGAATCTAGTAGACTTGATCTTGGGAAAGGTATTTTTGCTAATAATCTTGTAGGTGACATTAAAAAATTAGAGTTGGAAGACACTACAAGAAAAGAGGATAAAGATAAGGAATAAGGTGAATCATCAAGAGTAGATGAAGAACAACAACATCAACAAGAAGTTAAGCCAAATCAAGATCTACCCAAGGATTGAAGATTCTCCAAGGATCACCCTAAAAATTTGATTATTGGTGATACCACTAATTGTGTAAGTACTAGATTTCAACTTAATCTTTTAGATAATAATCTTGCTTTTATTTCTCAACTTGAACCAAAATCTATTGATAAGGCTTTTGATGATGAAAGTTGGATGATTTCCATGCAAGAGGAACTCAACCAATTTACGAGAAACAAGGTATAGTAACTTATCCCTAGGCCTAAAGAACACCCAATTATAGGTTGCAAATGGATGTTTAGGAACAATTTAGATGAGTAAGGTTTCACCACTAGGAATAAAGCTAGATTGGTTGGTAAGGGTTACAACCAAGAGGAAGGCATAGATTATGATGAAATATTTGCCCCTGTAGCAAGATTAGAGGTCATTAGGATTCTTTTATCCTTTACATGCCATATGAATTTTAAACTCTTTCAAATGGATATAAAAAGTGCATTTTTAAATGGAGTAATTGAGGAGGAAGTTTATGTTGAACAACTTCCTGGTTTTGAGTCTCACAATTTTCCTAATCATGTTTTTAAATTGAATAGAGCCTTGTATGGATTGAAACAAGCTCCAAGAGCTTGGTATGAAAGGCTTAGTTCATTTCTTTTGAAAAATGATTTTGATAAATGAAAGGTGGACACTACACTGTTTGTTAAAAGACACAAGCATGATACACTTATTGTACAAATTTATGTTGATGATATCATTTTTGGTGCTACTAATGAATCTCTTTATGAGAATTTTGCTAAGTGTATGATTATAGAATTCAAAATGAGCTTGATGGGAGAGCTCAACTTCTTTCTTGGTCTACAAATCAAACAAACCAAAGAAGGGATCTTCATCAACCAAGCCAAATACACAGAGGAGATACTCAAGAAGTTTGGAATGGATAGTTGCAAAGTAGCAAAAATCCCCATGAGTGGTAACATCAAGTTAGACAAAGATGAATCGGGTAAGATGGTAGATGAAAAGAGATATCGAGGTATGATTAGTCTCTACTTTATATAACTGCTTCTAGGTTTGATATTATGTTTAGTGTAAGCATGTGTGCTAAGTTCCAATCCTCTCATAAAGAATCACATTTAAATGCAGTTAAAAGAATTTTCAAGTATTTCCATGGCACATTAAACTTAGGTTTATGGTATCCTAGGGACTCATCTTTTAGTCTCATAGGTTATTCGTTTGCAAATTAAGCAGTATAGAAAGAGCACTTTTGAAACTTACCAATTTATAGGAGAATGTCTAGTATCTTTGTTTAGCAAAAAGTAAGTTTTGATTGCCTTATCCACCGCGAAAGCCGAGTATGTAGCTACGGGTTATTGTTGCACCTAAATCCTTTGGATGAAACAACAATTAAAGGATTTTGGCAAAGTTATTGATCACATTCTCATTAAATGTGATAACACTAGTGCTATCAATCTCTCTAAGAATCCTATCTAACACTCTAAGAGTAAACACATAAACATTAGACACCATTTTCTTAGAGATCATGTCCAAAAGGGTGATGTTGTGTTAGAATTTATTGACACAAATCATCAACTTGCAGATATTTTCACTAAACCTCTCAATGGAGAAAGATTGAACTTCATTAAAAGACAATTGGGAATGTTTGATGGAAGCTCCCTAAAGTGAAAATTTTGATCTTATGTTGATTGTTTTTTATCTTTCAAGATTTCTTGTGCTTTTCTGTGACATATTGCAATTAATTTAGCATCAACAAGTTGATCACAACTTTGAATTTTCAAAAATTTCATTATTCTTCTTATCCTTGTTGTCTGTAATTCACGGTCGCCATTCATTATTCACGATCTCGAATTAACAGTCCTTGTCACCCAGATGGCAATAGTCAATTCGTAATCGCAACTATCACTCTCCACTACGAGTTTGGTCAAGATTTCAAATTTTTTACCATTAGTAGCATGTATTCCCGAGGAATTATTGTCTGTTACTCACATTTTTCAAAAATTGCGGTCACGATTCTTGAATTAACGTACACGAATTTGAGTAACTGCCAAACAATTAAGTGATTTAATTGCCAACCATTTCTAACTCTTCATCACTCCAATTCTAGCCATTTTTAGCTGTTTTCACACCCCTTTAATGGTTATATAAACCCTATAAATAGTAATTCTTATCACTTCATCCTACTCCAAATCAATTTTCTTTCCAAAACTCTCTAAATTCTCAAACTCTCTCTACCTTCTCACATGGCTCCTAAGAAAATTTTCAAAGCAGAAAAGGGCAAGGATATGGCTCAACCATCTGCACCCACAACATTTCATCTGATGAAGGGCATCATAAAGGAGGAGAAGGAGTGCTTCAAAGCCAATTCTTCAAAAATCATCCTCCCCAACAAAATCCCTTCTACATTTTTGTTGGAGACTCTTGGAATCAACCCAAAAATTTGTGTATTCCCATTGAACTTGGGTTGGAATGAGTTCATTTTTCGGGATGAACCCGTTTATGAAGAAGTCGTTAGGGAATTCATGTATTTCGTTCAACTGAGTCGCAAAGCAGAATCATGAGCGAGGCAATACAAGTTAGTTTTCTAGGCTTTTAGTGATCCATACTTTACTACCTTTGAACAACTTTCCTTCCTTTTTAACCTTCAAGTCGAAGAAAATATCCCTTTCATTATCTTCGTTCTTGATGTAATACATTCTGAATTTTGGTTGAAAATTTCCATTGAAACCAAACATGACCCGAAAACCTCCCTAGCCAAATACATAAAAACCCTACCCTTTTGGATACTCCATCATATCATCACATTTTTCGTAAATGTTAGAGGTGATGGTAATAAGAAAGTGTCTCAAAAGGACTTGGCCTTTCTATTCTGCCTTGTCAAAAACAAACCTATCCAAACTGGTCGGTATCTTGTGGATCAATTGATCCATATGAGCACCAAACCAAAAAACCAATTCCTTCTTCCTTCATATATAATAACCATTTATCACTTCGTAGAGGCACTTAATGAGGAAAATGAAAAATTTCTCACCAAGAAACTCCTCCCTTTTCAGAATTTTCTTGACCTCACCTATTTAATAAACGCCAAAGCTATACACCTGGACATATATACTTTTACCCTGGGTGCTTTCAGGCTAAGAAAATGGAAACTTCCAATGCCTCCAAAAGGAAGAGGCTCATCATTGAAGAATGAGTCCTCCCAGTCCCCTCTCCTTAACCAAAACCCAAATCAAAACTATCTCTTATCACCATCAACTGCAAATTGGACAAGATGATGAGAATGATAAAGAGGCGGTTCCTTTTTCTCTCACATCTCTATAGTGACATGGTGGATCTGCAAGAAAAATTGGGTCTTCCTCTTTACCATCTTCTGGATTTTACTGAATTTGAAGACACCCAAGAAAAAGAAAGCAATGAAGAAGTTGAGGATGGAGATGAAGCAAAAGGTGGAGATAATGAAAAAGAAGAAGAAACTTTTGGAGATAATGAAAAAGAAGAAGAAACTTTTGGAGATGATGATGACTCTCCAATATTCTAGAATAGGATTTCTTTATATCTTCTTTTTGTTTTTGAATGAAAAATTGTGATCCCACAGTTTGCTTACAAATGAATAAAAATGTTTCTTTAAAATTCTTTGTCGTATGTGATTGATAGAATTTACTTTTATGATTGCAATTTTTATTCATTTGCTCCTTATGAACACTTATCTATTTGTTATGCATTTGTTCTTTTCCCTTATGAACCCTCTTTTTGATCTTTCCAAAGAAAGAGAGAAAGGATCAAGAGAGAATCAAAGGGGAAGAGAAAATAACTTGCAAATAAATAACATAAGTTGAGGGGGAGTTTTCTAGTCATTCTTAGAAATTTCACTTTGATTGATTGAATGTCATACTTAGGAAATTTCACCTTGATCTTTGTTTAGAAATTTTTAAGCATTCATTGAATCATTCACCATTCCAATTTGACAACTTTCAAATTCATGCATTTATTTTCCCTTAGGATCAATCTAAGTTGTCAAAATCAAAAAGGGGGAGATTGTTGGACTTGGTTGATTTAACCTAAGTTATGAACCTCTTTTGATCTTGACAATAGAAATTGATCAATTCTAATGCTTTCATTAAGTGTTGTTTTGCATATTATAAGTTAGTTTTTGTCATTGAAAGTTGGATGGAGTTCAAATCTCCAACTTTATATTATTCACTCTAATTCGCTATGAGTGTATTGAAAATCGCGACCATGAATTAGCCACAAGGAAGGATGAAACTAAGCTAGAGGAATTTGCAGACAACTTCGCTGTCGCGACATACCTAAAGTTGGCAAAGCCTTAGTCATAGAACAATTCATGGTGTGTGTCACACCTGAGTCGCAATCGCGACTTTCATAGTGACAAATGAGGGAACCAAAGCCACAACCATAGTTTGCCAAGTGTCCCATGTGTCTGTTGAAAAAAAAAAATCACGAGGTTAAAAGTTTGTTCATGATCACAACTCAAGCAGTTGAAATTTTCTCTTCCAACAGAGAAATTCACGATCTCAGTCACGCCCAAGGCATTGTTATCTCGCAAATGTAACTTTTGAGAGTGGTTAGAACACAACTACTATATTTTTTTTATAACTAATAGAAAGCTGACACGTGGACTAGTCGTTAGACACAAATGAGGTTCCTCTATGTAAATTGGAAATTCATGATCGCAAAAAGGTAGTAGTGACTATGACTTCAGTCTGATAAGCATTTAACGTTGAATCTGCCTAGCACATCTTTAAGATTTGTTAATAGTTTTAGTCTAGCACCTCTTTGGTGGATATGAGCTATAAATGCTCCACCAAACATATGTAAATGCAAGAGAATTCATTAATTTATAACCAAATTCTTACAAATTTGCTACTCATTCTTTTAATTCTTATTTAAGCTTTAGTGATTATTTGGTGTGAGCAATAAACACCATTGTAAGAGGTTTTAGTGTAAGCCTTAAAAACACTTATGAGAGGTTTTAGCGTGAGCCTTGAAAACACTTGTAAGAGGTTTTTGTGTGAGCCTAGAAAACACAAGTTGTAAAAATTTGGTGTGAGCTTGGAAATATCTATTGAGTTGAGTGAAACACCCAATTGTAGAGAATTGGGGAGTGGACATAGGGTTAGTTAATACCTAAACCACTATAAACTATTATGTCTATTATTCTCTTCTTCTACTCAACTTCTTAAACACCTTATCCCTTATTTTATTTTTTAATTGAACACCAATTCAACTCCTCTTCTTAGTGCCCTAGGCCAACAGTTGGAGGCTTCCAATTTTCAAGTACATAATCTCATAAGTTATTGAGATTGCTATCAAGATAGATCTCTATTTTATGCTTCCAAAGAGCATAATCATAGCCATCAAAGTGAGGATTAAGGTGAGTGTGAATTCCTTCTTATGCTATTGATCTTTTCTCATACAAGTAAGGCTTGAATTGAGACTAGGCTTTGATACCAATTGTGGCCCTAATGCACCAAGAATGGGGTTGAATTGGTGGCAAATTTAAACTTTTAAAGGAAGCTCACATAAGTAAAACATTAGAGGAGTAGAAAAAGAATGAATACAAGAGTTTTATAGTGGTTCAGGTATTAAACAACCCTACATCCACTTTCCAATTTACCAATTGGATATTTCACTAAATCACTAGTGTTTATAAGCTCACACTCAACTCAGTGTTTAGGCTCACACTCAACTCAGTGTTTAGGCTCACACCAAACCTTACATGTGTTTTCCTAAGGCTCACACTCAACCTAGTGTTTAGGCTTACACCAAACCTTACAAGTGTTTTCCCAAGGCTAACAGTCAAACCCATATAAGAGTTTTCTAAATCTCACTCTCAAACCTAAATAAGAGTTTTCTATTTAAGGGCTCACTCTTAAACCCAAACCTAAGATATTTAAAGCTCACACCAAATTATGTATAAAGAAATAAAGAATTAAAGTTGTGAGAAATAACTTTGCAAGAGTTTTGACACAATCAATGTTATCCTTTTGCATTCAAGTCTATTTTATGGTGTATTTATATGCTATAACTACCAAAGAGACATTATAAACAAAACTATTTCTAAATCTTCAAAGTATACTAGGTTGATCCTGTATTTAATGCTCGCCAGATGAAATTTACAATCATGAGTTTCACATAACCTTGTTTATGTCTAATGACTAGTCCACTTGGCATCTTACCTTTGGTTCTTCAAGAAAAATAGTCATTGCATTTCTTGAGCAATAGTGAAAGTCACAATCGTTATGTTTCTCTTTGGATGCGATGCTCATTGTGAAATCATCTACTTGAATGGAGAAGTTGCTCTATCAAATTCACAATCGCTACACTTCTTTCGCTACCGTGAAATTTTATCTTCTAACTATTTCTTTAGGACATCTAGCATGATCTAGTTGAAGATTTGGTACCGTCTAAGAGAATGCAAAATTCACGATCGCAACGATTGATGCGACATGCATCGCAAATTCATATGTATGAGATTCATTCAACTTTTTGGAGGATAACGATCGCGAGCTTCTGCTTCATGAATGTGAATTAGAGTGCAAATGTCAATCTTTGAGATTAAGGTTTCCATTCAACTTTCAAAGTGATCCTTTCTAAATATCTACAAAATCAACACTTGAAATTGACATTAGAACCTTTCAATCTATATTGTCAATATCAAAAGAAAGTTTTAACTTAGGTTTGAACAACCTAGCCCAATAGAAGTCATTATTAATGTCTAACTACTCAAGATGCCAATTTTGGACTACTACAATAACATGCAAGCGTTTGATGGTAGACATTTATGTAGTAGGTGAAAATGTGTCCAAATAATCCACTCCCTCTTGTTGGTATACCCCTTTGCTACTAGTTTAGCTTTACATCATTCAACAAAACCATCAGCCTTATATTTAATCTTATACTCCCATTTGTAACCAATGGGTTATTTTTTAAGGGGAAAGGAACAATGGTCCATATATTATTAGCATGAAGAGCATGCAGTTCTTATTGCACAACTTGTAGCCAATTAAGTAGTTGAATGGTTTGGTTGTAGTTTTTATGCTCAATATGGGAGGAGATGGAACAAGCAAAATATATGTAGGATGGAGAAATTAATGGTTAGAGAGAACAAAAGAGAGGGTATGGGTTGTATCTAACATTCATAATGTAGAATCATAGAATTGGTGTGAGTTGACAAAGGAGGAATCTGTTGCCAGTGATAATGCTGCAAGAATGAGGATGATGGACTTTAGTAGATCTCTTAATAGTGGTAGGTGGAGGACTAGAGTGTGGGACTAGAGAAGGAGATGAAGTAGCACATAAAGGAGAAGAATGAGGTGAAGAAAATGAATGCGAATGGGGGAAAAAGAGAATGGTTAGATTTTTGTAGAAAAATCATATGAAATAGGTAAAACAAAAGAATCAAGGTTGGAAGAAGAAGTGAATGGAAAAATATGTTCTAAAAGTACACATTTCTAGAGATGAGAATTTTGTGGGAATGAAGATCATAGACTTTATACACTTTAATGTCAGATTTAAAACCAAGAAAAACACACTTTAATGCTTTAGTGTCAAATTTAGTTCTCTTTTGCTAGAGAATGGATCTATAACACAAATAACCAAAAACTTTAAGATTGGAAATATCAGGTTGATTGTGGAAAAGTGTTTGAAATGGTGTCTTATTATCAATGAAAAATAAAGGTAGTTTGTTAATGAGATAAACAACATGTGCTACACAATCACTCCAAAATTCAAGGGGTAAATGACTTTGTAATTTCAAAACTTAACATTTAGGATGTGTTGGTGTTTCCTCTCAATGATTTTATTTTGCTAAGGAGTCTCAATACATGAAGTTTGATGAATGATATGTTGTTAGGCAAAGAATTTTGAAATATTGAATTCTTGGCCATTATCATTTCTAATACATTTTATTGACTTATTAAATTGAGTTTAACAAAGGAAAAAAATTGCATAACAAAAGATCTAGCTTCTGATTTGGATTTCATAAGATAAATCCATGTGATTCAACTATGGTCATCCACATCAGTGAGAAAATATTTGTGACCATAGCTGGGACATGTGGTTAGTCCCCAAATATCGATATGCATCAAATCAAATGAAGATTGTGTGATAAAAGTGCTAAGAGGAAAAACTAATTTATTTTGTTTCACAAGAAGACAAATATCGTAAACAATGTCTTTACTAATAGAAATAACAAAATCAATTTTATAAAGTTCTTGAATCTTAGGAATAAAGGCATGATGAAGGCTAAAATACTAAAGATTAAAGGAATGGTTTGAATTACATGAACAATATTGGTATGACAAAGGTTGATACTTATAAAATTATCCAGCTTGTAGAGTTCTTCCCATTATTTAGCTAAACCAATCCTTTTCCATGATGTGATTTCCTGAATTATGCAATAATTAGCTTGAATAATAAGGCAATAATGAAGTTGAGATGTTAGTTTAATTATAGAAATAAGATTGAAAGTAAATTACGGTATATATAGAACATTATAAAGAATAAATTCATCACTAAATGAAAATGGTACCATATGTGTAATAGGAATACGTTGGTTATTAAGGGGTTAAACAAACTAGTTGCTTATGGGTTTGTAAGACGCAAAATGATCAAATGAGCAAGTTATGTGATCTGTGGCATCTGTGTCCACAATCTATAAAGAATTATCTGCAATTTGGAACTTAAAAGTGTATAGACACATACCAACAACTTTTGATTTTATGACATCTGCAACATGAATGGATGTGGTAGCATAATTGGAAACAAGCTCTTGGTTGGTAGTTTGAAGTAAGGCCAACAATTGGTTATATTGTTCCTTTGAAATGGAGAAATAATGAACAATAGCTTGAGGTACCAAATTAGTAGTTGTTGTTGCAACACCTTCTTTTGGTTTAAGTGCATGTTTATATATGCTTTAACTTGATTGGCATAGTCAGTGTTCCTAGGTTTGAACCCAGTGGGTAACCGTGTTTCTTATAACACCTTTCTATGGTGTGGCCTATGAAACCACAGTTGAGTGCTAACAAACCTCTTACCATTGTAACAATTGCCTCTTATGCTTTAAACTAATTAGGAGTTCCAGTATTGGAGAAGGAATTATAATTATTACCTCTATTAACAAATGTTGCAGACTCATTAACTTAATCATGATTAGCATTCAGTTGCCTTTCATGTTGTATAATAAGAGAAAAACTTTGTTGATGGTTGGCAGGGGATCTATCAACATAATTTAAGACCTCACGGTTAAAAAATTATCATTAAGACCTTTCAAGAATTTAATCACATAATCAACCTGAAAATACTTCTCAAAAGTTAAAATAACGCCACATTAAGATCCCAACAACACTTACGTATTGGCCTCAGATTAATGAATTCATTCCATGAAATTTTCAATTGAGTAAAATAATCTATAACAAATAACTGACCCCACTATAAACCACTGATTTCTAGTTGCAAATCAGACAATTGGAAAAAAACTCCTTGAGCAAATCGATCATGTAAGTCATTCCACACATCAACCATATTATCAAACCGTATAACACTTTGAGCTATCAATAGGGAAATTGAGTGTATCAACCATTGTTGTGGAAGTCCCTCTACATGGAAGGCCACAATAATTTAAAAAAAAAAAAGTTTGCGACTTGCCTAGTGAGTTTACTTGCTAGGTAAGTCTAAAGATGGCTATATATTGGCCCTTTCATATGGTTTAAAGTGAAAGAGTGAGATCAAAATTTCAAGCTTATGAGAGTTTTAGAGAGAGCAAGAGGTTGTTTCTTTGTATGTTTATTTAGAGCTAGCTGAGAGTTCTAAATATTTAATGAGAGGGTTTACAATTTTTTATCCAAAAATTGTAATGTGTTGCTATAAGAGTTATAGTGAATTAATCTTTGTGGATCGTGGATGTAGGTTTATTGAGAAACTGAACCATGCAAAATTCTTGTACTGCCTTTTATTTATTTTTTTTTGTTTCTACTGTACATGTAAAAATTCTCCAAAATTTTCCAATAAGTGGTGCCAAAGCCTCTGGTTCTTGTTTTGGGTAGAGAGAAATTTTTTAGACAAAAAAAAAACTGTGCTATGAATAATGTCAAGTACTATCCATTGGGACCTGCAGTGAAAATTTTGAAGAGGTGTTTTAAGATCAGAGGCTTTTATAGACATCATGGATAATACATTGAAGTTTTGAGTCCCTTTGTTTGATGGAAAAAAAAAAAGGGCAATTTTACTCCATGGTAGAGTATTATCCAGGACGTTTTGGTGCAAAAAGGTCTTGATTTGGCTTTGAAGGAAGAAAAACCAGAGAGCATGACTAAGAATGAATGGAGAATTATCTAGAGAAAGGTGGTGAGCACCATCCTATTAGCATTTGCTCCACAGGTCAAATTTGAAGTAATCAAATAGACATCACCAAAGGCATTATGGGACAAATTGGAGGAGATATATGTGTCGAAGTCGCTAAATAACTCGTTGTTCATTAAAATAGAGGTGTATTTGTTTAAGATGGGAGAAGGAGAAAACCTTCATGACCACATCACTAAATTTAATCAGCTAGTGTGCCAATTGGTAAATATTAGTGAAAAAGTTAAATATGAAGAAAAGGTATTACTCCTACTTGCTTCTTTACCCAAATCTTATAAGCTATTGAAGCAAACAGTGTGTGTTGGAAAGACTACACTAAAATTGATTAAGGTGACAATGGTGCTAAGAGAAAATGAGAGAATGATAAGGGGGGAAAACACTTCAACTAGGAGTGAGAGTCTAATACTAGTTAAAGGTAGTAAGAGAGGGAGGAATCAAAATAAAAGGAGAGATGATAAAAAAAAATAAGATCAAATTCTTGGCCGAAAGATTATAGCAATATGGAGTGCTATTATTATGGAGAGACTAGTCACATACAAAATCGTTGCCCAAAGCTAAAAGAAGACTTGAAGAGTCTTAAACAACTATAAGAGAAGATGAAGAATAAGCTAAAGATTAATGATGATTCCTCAATGTGGTCAAAACTAACAATGAGTATGAAGGTGAATTCCATCCAGTGCAAGAAGAAGATGTTGTTGATGGTTGTTCTAGTAAGAGCAATTCTAATCAGGCAAAAATCGATAAAGTGAAGAAGAACAAGAAAACTATGAAACTCGTCTAGTTTTCTAACAAGGTTGAGGAGCAGAATTCTACATCAGTGAAGAAAGGGAAGTCCTGTAAATCGGTTCTTAAAAAGATAGTTAAACCTCGGAGTATATAAGACTTCTATTTGAGGGGGGAAACAAAGAGAGTATACTCATGAGAGAAAGCTATGAAGAAGTTGTAGCTACAATTTAGCCCTCCATGATGTCGAAAGGGGGAGAATTGTTGTAAAGTTCCCTCTATATAGAGGGCCACAATTAATTAAAAAAAAAAAAGTTTGCAACTTGTCTAGCAAGTTCGGCTAACTTGCTTGGCAAGTTGCTTAAATTTGCCTAGCAAGTTTACTTGCTAGACAAGTCCAAAGATCACTATATATTCGCTTTTTCAAATGGTTTAAAGTGTAAAAGTAAGACCAAAATCCCTAACTTGTGAGAGTTTGAGAGAGAGCAAGGGGTTGCTTCTTTATATGTTTATTTAGAGTTAGTTGAGAGTTTTAAATAATTTGTGAGAGGGTTTATAATTTTTTCATCTAAAAATTATAGTGTGTTCCTATAAGAGTTATAGTGAATTATCCCTTATGGATAGTAGATGTAAGTTTATTGAGAAACTGAACCACGTAAAATTTTTATGTTGTCTTTTATTTATTTATTTTAATTTTGCTGCACGTTGGAAAATTCTCAAAAATTTTCCAATAAACATGACAAGTCCATGGTGTTACACCTTTGCTAAGACGAGAAAGTAGCATTAGTTACATTTACCAATGGAATGGAAATGGTACCATATACAAATTAGAGCTTGTTTTTGGACAAGAGTGAGTGCCACTTTCATAGACCACAACCACAAATGGTAAATGGAGCCATTTACCATTGGAGACATTAGCACTAGAGAGGGGTTTTCATAAGTATGGAGATCAGGGTTTTAAATATCGTTGATTACATATTGTATTGGGCAATATGTAATGGAAAATGAGGTTTCTGATATGATTTTTAACGTTACATACAAGTGATTTTGAGTTCACACTAGAAACGTCATTAACATGTCGGAATGAATGGCATAATCAATTTTAGCCATGATGCTGGTACCCGACAAATAGCCAAAACAAATAAAGAAATGGAGGGGGAAAAAAACAAGAAACACCACTAAAGAATATTGTACCCAAATCTCAAATCAATAGAAAGATGAACTAGTAATGCTTACAATCCAAATCAAAATGTGAAGAAAAAAGCAAATAGACCAATCAAAAGAAAAAGAAATCAGTTTCACTTTGAAAAAGAAAACAAAGCCAAACTTTGATTTTCTTTAACTTTTGAACATCGAAGACGTGAAATAAAAGAGCATAAACCTTTTTTTTTCTTTAACTCTATAATGCTCATTTTGAAAGAGCTTATTTGCATGTATTGAAGAGAAGCTTCTCTTTTTTGCCTTATGCTCGATCGATATTAAGAAGAAGTTTAGATGGGGTGATGTTTATTCTTTTTTAGCTAAAGTACCAAATACACCCCTAAATTTGTCCCCCAATGATAATGAAAGATAAAACGAATTTTTTCATCAAATTTACTCCTAAACTTATATTTTTTCGTCAAATTTACCCATGAACAGTACTTTTGTATACTATTGTACTGTTGTTTAACCTATTTCTCCCTATATCTACTGCAGTTGAATGAACGATCAAAATTATTACTTTACAAAGACATTGTAGTATCAAAGTGAATCTATGTTTTTGAGATTTTAGGACTTAAAGATTTTTAAGATTTGGGTGAAATTGTGTTTTTGTCAAATTATATGTAAGTCTGGTTATCTTAAATGCATTTTTTATCCTTATAATTCTACTCATTCATCCAACTACAACATATATAGAGAGAAATGAGTTAAATATGAGTATAATGGTAAGTACCGTTCAAAGGTAACTTTGATAAAAAAAAAATACAAGTTTAGAGATAAATTTGATGAAAAAGTTCATTTTGTCCTTATTGTCATTGCGGAACAAGATCATAGATGTATTTAATATTTTAACCACTCTTTTTTTTCATTTGTTTTTTTTTTTGTTCCAGAAGTTTCTTGGCTTTTTTTAATTGGAATTAGAAGTGAGTTGCTAATGGATGAGCTCTTAATGGTATTTGGTGTGAGACCAGCTATATTGCTTTTCAAATGAGTCAATCTTATGAAGCATTGAATTGACACCTATCCATTTCATTTTCTAAATTTATGAAGTAATCCATAATTTTACAATTATTTACTTTGTTTATATCTAAAATTAAGTAATTTTTTAATGAATATAAATTAAATTTATATAAATAAATAAAATTTGAATATATGATAATAATTATAGACATTAATATAATTAATTTATATAAAAAATTTAGATTTACACGCTACAAATTATTTTATATGAAAGAATTATATATATATATATATATATATATATATTGATTTTAATCAAATTATAAATTTTTTTAAAAAATTCATAACAACATCGACTTTGATCGTTATATTTTAACTGCAATATATTGACACGTTTATAATGTGATTGTGACTGTGATAATTACTGTGACTACGATTTAAATCCCTGATGGAGATAATAGGAACTTTAAGAGATTTTTTTCAACTGATTTACTAGTATTAGCCATTTGAAAGTTGTTTGGGTACTAAGAAAATAAAAGAAAACAAGCGAAAATTTTATTTACAGATCAGAAGAACAGTAGTAGGAATTAGTGCTCTAATACCATATTAAGCTTGTAAACGAAGACTAAAACTAATGTGAAATGAGAAAATCATATCTATATTATTGAATAGTAATCAGTGCTTATTTACAACTTTCTCATAACTGAACCTGTTGCAAGCACGGAAAATAAGACTGGCTAACTAAGTATTTACAGCACTGAATGGATTAAATTAGTTGATGAAAACATCACTTTTTTGCCATTCTCAACTTGTTGGAGCTGAAGAAGAGAATGGATAAGAAACTTCGGCTGGTGTACTCGGGTACACGTAAAACAAACGACATCGCTTTGCTTCTTTTATTAATGAACTTTAGTGCTGCAAAACGTCAACGTGTTGCTTGAATATCGTTATTATTGTGGTACCAGCCAGTAGCTTCTTCGCGAAACCTACAAGGACAACACTTGTAAGCCCATTATGAAAACCTTCATTTACGAAATAAAGACAAAAAGGGCAAAAGAGTAAATAAGGCAAAATCCATGGGTATTGGGATAACGTGGGGGGAACGCGGCTTCTGGATTTCTCCAGAGAAACATGGAAAAATCTGTCTGCCTCCTCTTTTAACTGCGTACCTTCTCTGACTCCCTAACAAACGCAACAGCAAACAATCTTCTTCTGCTCCTTGGTCTTGATTCGCTTTGCTTATTATTCAATTCATGTCGATGATGAAGATGAAAAGGAAGGAAGTCGACGATTTTAGCGATGATTTCTCCGATTTCTCTCTCTCTTCTCCATCTCGGAAGATTCGCCGATTGGTAACAATATTATTAGTTTCGACACTGTTGATTTCCTTTTTAATTTTCTTTTCAAGAAATAAAGAACAATAGTAAAAGAAAAGAAGATTATTTTGTGTAGGACGTTGATTTACCGCCGATAATGGAGGAAGAGGAGGTGGAAATTCATACGGTGGTTGCCGACCAGAACCAAGAAAGGGCTATAGTCCTTTTTAAGCCTACTGTTAATACTCACCCTCTCCTTTATCATTCTCCTTCGAATTTCTCTGTTTCTGTTGATTCTGACTTGATTTCTGGATTCAAGAGTGAGTATTTGTATCGTTCTATGTGTTTTGTTTGGTTCACTTGTTTATGTATGCAGTTTTATGTTTCAAGATTGCTTTATTTTTGTGAGAATCTGTGTAATTTTTAGTCTGCAAGAAGCTATCAAAACCTATATGTTGACTATTGGATTTAAATGAAGAATTTAAGTCGTTAACCAAACATTTTGCAGTGGAAATTGGACTACAGAAATGCAATTTTGTAATTATTCCTTTTCTTTTTCTTGTATGATACCAAATTTTTACATGATTAAAATTAACTTTTTCTATGATTTTTTTTTTATTTCTTTTAGGCTCTGCATAGAATAAATTATGCGAAAATTTTGAAATCAGGTTGGCCAAATGTATGCACCAGACTGAAGGGAAGATGTTCCTGTCAAGTTGTTGAACTATGCAACTAGGTCTGGTAGAAAATGGTTGAACAAATATCTGTAACAATTGGGAAAAGAAGTTATAAGTTTGATATCATACAAGTTTTATAATCTTCATGCTATGCAAGTTATGATTTTTGACTACTTGGCTTGTAGCTGATTGTTATTGTGGGTGTCCTTTATGTAGATAAATTTCTTTGGTCGAGCTGCTCTGATTCCATAAACTCCGCTGAGGAAGAAGCAGTACCTAATGAGTGTAAAGCAGTTGTTCCCTGGGTTAATCCGTCTCAGCTATCTCTTGCACAAGGCATGAGTGTCTCTGAAGCTGAGGCTCCAGAGCTTATGGAGGCTGAACAAGCTGGGGAAGAGGAAACAATGGATATTGAAGGCAACATTAGTGATAGTTTAGAGCAAGAAAAGGGGAACGTATTTGGTGGATTGCCTCAGTGGCAGCAACAGCATTGTATGATACCACAATTGTCTCACAACACCTTCACTCCTGTCACGTGGTTCCATTAGCAACGTATTAGTAGCAGTACTACTTAGGACGTAGTAGGTAAATGATGATGGGAAGATAGAGAAGGGATGTGGATTTTGTGTGTTTTTCACTTTCAAGGGCCTCCTCTGCTTGCTGGGGTTGGACAAAAAGCCAAGTGCGTGACCATAGTAAATGGCACTCGTGTGGGAAATTTTTTCGCTTCTCTAAAGAAGTTTGTATTCTGTAGTCTGTATAGTCCCGGCCTCCAATGTTTCAATGGTTTCTCGATTATATTTCTTGGCTTTGGTTACAATTCTGAGTCCTTATGGGACTTGTGTCCCTTCTCAATTTCTTGTGATTAACAATTATCAATGAATAGACTCAAATTCAGATCCATTTATCAGTTAAAAATGAGCTGTAGTAAATGAAAATGGTTAAAATTGAAGGGGTAATTGGTTGAAAATTAACAAAAAAAAATCGTTGGTTTCAGTCATCCCCCCCCCCCCCCCCCCTAAGCAAAGAGAAACTG
>CATIWR010155624.1:0-10306 GCA_949677035.1 Omphalea diandra
CTAGAGTAATCATCAACTAGGACTAGTGCATAGTATTTTCCACCTAGGCTAGCACTTCTAGTAGGTCCTATTAAGTCCATATGAATAAGTTAAATAGGTTTAGATGAACTTACAACATTTTTGGCTTTATGTGAGGCATGATGTTGCTTCCCCATTTGGCAAGGATCACATGTCTTGTCTTTGGAGAAGTTTAGCTTGGGAAGTCCTTCCACTAGTTCCCCTTTAGAGAGACTTTGAAGAAGTTCCATGCTTGCATGTCTAAACCTTCTATGCCATAACCAAGCTTCATTGCTTATAGTTATAAGACACTTGAAAGATTGGTTAGCCAAATTGTCTAAGTTAATTGAGTAGGTATTGCCTTTCCTTTCACCCTTGAAAATAACCTCATGATCCAGTAAAGTGGTGACTCGACATTCTCTTGGATCAAAGGTGACTTTGTTACCTTTGTCACATAATTGACTTACACTCAACAGGTTATGTTGCAAGCCATTAACTAATAACATATTATCAATTAAAGAACAACTATTTTTACCTATGGTTCCAATGCCAATAACCTTACCTTTGGCATTGTTACCAAATGTGACATCTCCACCTTCTTTCTCTTTTAGTGATGTGAATAGTCTTTTATTTTCGGTCATATGCTTTGAACATCCACTATCCACATGCCAATTATTTATTTTGGTGGTAGTCACATTTTCCTATAAAATAGAAGTCAATTACCTTTTCTTTGGTACCCAAGCATACTTGGGTCCTTGGAGGTTAGGGTTTGAAAGATCCTCTAACTTAAGGTGTGTCTTCCTAATGTAACAATGAATGTTGATATGCCCAAATTTCATACAATAGTGGCATTAGAGTTTAGACTTGTTAGTCTTTCTCCTATGCAATAATTTGGTATGAGTAGGAGGTTTTCTCATACCTAGCATATGTGAGTGTGGGCATGAGCATATGCAAGAAGTATGAGTAGTAAATCTATTAACATGAGATTTATTATACATGTATGCATAATTAGCTCTTTGAACCTTAGCTCTTGAGCTTGGGATAGCCTTTCCTTTATCTTTAAGTTGAGGAGACTTAGTACTAGGAGCACTTTTCTTCCCAATTACCTCAATGCTAGAGGTTTGAGGTGTAAATGATTTCACAAAAGTAGTTGTAGAAAATGAGGGGGCTTCATTAAAGCCTAGACCATGCCTAACTAGAGGTGGTCTTTGTGACACAATTAAGGTGTCTAAGTCCTCTTTTCCTTTATGGAATTTGGAGATTGAGCTTTTAAGCTCAATGACTTCTCCTTTTAGAGAGTCATTCTCCTTTCTAAGTGAGGCTAAGGAAGAAGATGATATAGATAGTTTTTTTACAGATTCTTTGAGTTCTTCATTAGAAGTCCTCAACTCATTTACGAGCTCCTTTAGAGTCTTGTACTCATCTTCTAGTTTCAAGCACTTCTTCCTATAGGTTTTTGCTTATGACTTATATTTGTCACACCTTAATGTTAGAGTTTCTAAAAGCTCTTTATCTAACTCATCTATTTCATAATCAGAATTAGAATGAGAAGAAGTACTTACGTCACTTGTTGACTCCTCTAATGCCATGAAGCATATATTGGCTACTTCTCCTTCTACTTCTTTTTCACTTGAGCTATCATCCCAAGTGGCTGAGAAGCTCTTCTTCTTCTCCTTGTCCCATCTCTTCTTCTTCTTCATTTTGGGACATTCATGCTTCATGTGCCCTTATTTGCCACATTCATAACATGTGACATCATTTGATCTTTCTTTTGGACTTAGGGTAGTTTTCTTGAAGACTCTTCTCTCCTTTCTTCTTCTTATCAACTCCTTAGTTCTTCTAGAGAGCATTGCTAGCTCTTCTTCCTCTTTATCACTATCTTCATCACTTGAGGAAGTGTCTACTTCCTTCTCCTTGATTGCTGCATTGAGAGCCATTATTTTCTTTTTTGGATTTTCTCATTGGCCCCTTAGCTTCTTCATTTGCTCATCTTTTTATAAGGCCAACACATGAGTCAAGAATTTGCTATTAGCATATTTGTTGGGACCTTTCCAATCTCTGGATTGGATTCTTATATGTTGCACACTCTAGCACCAAATTTATCAAGTGGAAGAGTTTTAAGGATTTTGGTGTTTACTTCATAAATGGTAAGAGCTCTTCCAAACTTCTTCATGTTGGAGACAATGGACAAGAGTCTATTAGTCATTTCTATGATGGTCTCATTCTCCTTCATCATAAAGAGTTCCAATTCAGTGACGTACATTTTCAAACGGCTTGACTTCACAAGAGTTGTGCCTTCATGATAATTCACCAAGGTCTTCTAGATTGCATAAGCTGTTTGGCAGTGTTGTACTCTCCCAATCTCTTCTCTAGAGAGGGAGCTTAGGAGAATGGTCATTGCTTTTTTGTTTCTCCCATTAGACTTTTTATGAGCTTCAACCCATTCTTCTCTTGGAATCAACTTTTCATCACCATCCAAAACCTTTGTGGGTGGCTTCATTCATTGATGACTACATCCCAAAGATCCACTATATCTATGTCAAGATAGATTTCCATAGTCAGTTCCATCAAAGTGTGGCCTTAGGTGTGAGTGGATTGCTTCTTGTGCCATGACCTTGTTTCACCCAATGAAGGTTTGATATGGGAAAACCTTGCTCTGATACCACTTGTTGGCCCTTGGCACCAAGAAGGGGGGTTGAATTGGTATATGAAAATTTCTAAAAATAAAGAAGTGACGAGGAAAAATGAAAAGATTAAGACAAGCGATTTATAGTGGTTCAGGTATTAACCAAAAATGAAAAGATTAAGACAAGCGATTTATAGTGGTTCAGGTATTAACCAACCCTACATCCACTCCCTAATTCACCACTTGGGTATTTCACTCAATCACTAGTATTTTAAAAGCTCACACTTAACTTAGTGTTTAGGCTCACACCAAACCTTACAACTTGTGTTTTACAGGCTCACACAAAAACCTTTTACAAGTGTTTTCAAGGCTCACACTAAAACCTATCACGATGTATTTTCAAGGCTCACACTAAAACCTATCTCGATGTGTTTTACAGGCTCACACAATAACCTATCATGATGTGTTTTACAGGCTCACACTACAACCTTTCAATATGGTGTTTAATGCTCATACCTAACAATTAACAATCTTATAAAGAAAATTGAAAGAAATTAATAGCAAAGATTAAGAGCTTTTTCTTCTTGATAATGAATTTCTTAACCTTTGTCATTTATCAATGTTTGGTGGAGTACTTATACCCAAATTCCACTAAAGAGACTAATGGCTAGTTTAACAGCTAGTCCAATGACTAGTCCATGTGTCAGCTTCCCATTGGTGTTTCCAATTTTCCTTAAGAAAGTTAAAAGTTGCGGCTTTGTGTCTAACGACTAGTATAACGGCTAGTTTACATTTTCCTTATAAAAGTCAAAAGTTGCAGCTTTGTGTCTAACTGCTAGTATAACGACTAGTTCATGTGGCAACTTTTCATTAGTGCTTCAGGAAAATATAGCATTGTGTTTCTTCAGCCAGCATCAGTCGCAGTCGCAATTTTCATTGTACAGACTGTGATCCTAACCGCGAAATAGCCTGCCAAATTGTTCAACTTTCACTTCTCAAATCGTGGTCACTATCAATATGTAGCCTTCTCGATTTTTGACTTTCAACGGCTTCCTAGGACACTTGTCAAGTTTTGATTGTGGACTTCTTTCCCTTTTGAAGCTTTTTGTAATTCGCGGTCGCAACTCTGACGCGATACAGACTGTGAATTTGCCTGTCATTTTTGGTTTGCTTCATTTTTCTTGTTCGCGATTGAGAATGACTATCCAATTTAACCTGTTTGATTTTTGGCAAGTTTTCTCAAGAGTCGCGGTCGCGAATCCTTGATTGTGGTCGCTAGTCACTTTGGAGTTAGAGAGATTTTCTTCTAACTTAACTTGAGAGACATATATTTCTACAAAATCAACACTTAATAAAAACATTAGTAATGATCAATCTCTTTTGTCAAGATCAAAAGAGGTTCTAGACTTAGGATTAATCATCCTAGTCCAACAATCCTCAAAGTTTGATAGCTTTTGGAAAAGCTTTAAAATTGTCAACATGAATCTAAATAGAATTAAAGGCGAAAATGCTCATTCAATGTCAAGTTGAAAGCCTCATAAAATACTCATTCAAACAGTGGAACACTTGTTCAAAAGGAAGACTTAACTTAAGAACCATGAATGTCCAAAAAGATTAATAGACTGTTCAAATGCTTATTCAAAAAGTTTGAACAACCATTTAGAAGAGTAAATAGCTTGGTCAAGATGAAAATTGGAAAACCAAAATGCCTAATGTGTTGAAGCCCTAAAGGTAAATTGAATGGCCCATTGGGACACTTATTTAAGAAGACCAAATGACTATTTAGGGGAGTAAAGAATCAAATTGTTTCATGTGTTGAACATCTTACGAAAATAACATATTAAAATACTTATTTGGTAACTATAAACAACCATTCAATATAAAGTCTAATATTCCAAGAAATCTAGTAGTGTGAATAACCTGAAGACCTCTTTGGAATAGTCTATCCAAAGGTTGAATAATTATTCATGTACCTTAAACAATCATTATATACATTAAATTTTTGGACCCATCTTCATGGCAAACACCTAGTGAAGACTTCTTAAAAATTATTATTCAATCTGATGATTTTAATATATGTGGAAGTTCAACATTGCTTCTATCTAAGTTTGGGATATGTGTCAACATGCTTAAAAGGCTAAGAAACCTTAAAAAGTGTGATAGACCAACCATTAGAGAGCTAAAAATGGCAAAATTGTAAATCTATACTAAGAAATACTTATATTGTCACACCCCATTTAATAATCATTTAAATTTCTCTTTAAGTCTATCCATTGTCATTTAAAAGACCTGATTAAAAAAAAAAAAAATTTTATTATGTCTCTTGTTCACCACTTAGTAATTATTTACAACAAAACATACATGAATAATCAAACTAAAATACTAACTGACTGCATACTGGCCCAACCTCTATTACACTACTAGACAACGACTTTGAAAAGTATACTGGATGCAAACTTTAGTCTACTCTTCCTGAAATAAGATTTCATACAAAAGAGTGAGTTTGCATACTAAGTAAGTAAATGCATAATGATACTTCAATCTCAAATAACGTAACAATATTTAAATATAAATAACTCATCATCATATCCATGTACGAAATAAAAAGTTTTTCCTCTTAAATGCCACATAGGCTATTAAAGGTTATTGCCACACGCGATGTCATAAATTTCTGTCATATAGACTATAGATATCACTGCCACAAAGGCTTTCATTTTTAGTTGCCACATAGGTTATATATATACTGTTACCACACAGGCTATAGATCTCATTGCCACATAGGCTATCAAAAGTTCCTACCAAACAGGCTATTATAGTATTGCCACATAGGCTATCAAATGTTCTTACCATACAGGCTATTATATCATTGCCACACATGCTATCAAATGATCTTGCCACATAGGCTATTATATCATTGCCACACATGCTATAAAATGATCTTGCCACATAGGCTAATATATCATTGCCACACAGGCTATCAAATGTTCTTGCCATACAGGCTATTATATCATTGAATTAAGGTCTTTTAATAATAATGGATAAACTTAGAGCAGTTAATGACGATTTAATGGGATGTCACACATGAATTGTAACTAGATTAAAAAGGTGAAATCCCCGAATGTGATCGTCGCCTCACCAATCAAAGGTAGATAGAAGGTGTGAGTCATATCCATCCATTGCTCTAGCAGTGTGTGTGTTGTTGTCGAGTCGATCTTTGATGTCTCACTCGACATCATCCATAGGAAAGTTCAGACCCTTGTACCCTCAGTAGAACCCACAACCTTGCCTCTTTTTTGGAAGGGGACAATCCCCTGCATGAAACAAAATAACATGTCCTAGTCATAGAAGTCTGAATTCAAAGGCAATAAATGGAAAATACTCGTATGTATATATTTTTTACACAATTATCAAGGTCAAAGAAAAAAGAATCGCAGAAGTCTAAATTCAAAGGTAAAGAAATAACATGTCCTAGTCACTAGGGTTTAATTACAAGTTATGAGAGAATGATGAAGATAATTTTAAAAAAATTTGATCAACATCCATAAACAAAGCATCGAAAGACTGATGAATTGACAATATGGATAAATAAACAATTTATAATCCTATGTATGTACCCTAATCATTCATGGTTTATTCTATTAATTAATTTTAATTATTCCTTTTATAGATAACAGAATAAAGCCTGAGTGTACGCAAATCAAGACAACTAACTAGATTGATAATCAAAGAATAAGATTTCACTAAGGATAAAGGGTGAGTGTCCTAGAAAATGTCTCTAAATATTTTATAAGCTAAACTAATATTCGTAGGTAAAAATGGAATTCTAGGGTAATACCTAAAATCAGTAATGGTGAGATAGAATAAAATACATTAAGATAAAAGTAAAAGACTGCCTACTGGTCTCGAGGTGGTTCTTACAAAGTGACAGTATAGGTTGTAGACCATTGGTGAGTTGCCAGCTATAGGAAAGCCTAGTGGAACCATCTTCGTAGTCATGCAGTTACATGTGCTCATCTGTGCAAACCCCCACTGGGATCATAATTGCTTTAGAGTATCGAGTGCCATAAGGTTCTCGATAGGAAACTCTTTTTGGACATCAAACATCTCATTGTCATGGTACTCGACCATGCTAATCGCCTGAGAAGCTGAGGGAACCTAAAAACTAAGTCTGAAGCTTTGAGAGAGAAAAGGAAGAGAGAGAAGAGGAATAACACAAATGAAGAAGGTAGCTTTTAAGGTGGTATATATAGTGGACTAGGGCTATACAGACCTTAAGTCTGTATGACCATCTATTGGGCTATACAAACCCTTTGTAGAAAGTAGGCCTGAGTTAGGCATTATGAGCCCACCTCACCTTCTAACCCATCCAACCTTATACCCCTTGGCTCGCCAAAATACCTCTATCCTCTCTTCAAGCCCAATTATAATTAAATTACCAAAATACCCTTAGTTTCTCTTTAACCACAATTACAATCAAGTTACTAAAAAATTCCCAGACTCTCTTTAAACCCAATTACAACTAAATTACTAAAATGCCCTTAGCATACCAAACGACCCCAATTACAACCAAATCACCAAAATTCCCTAGCTTCCCAAATAATCTCATATTATCCAAATTACCAAAATGCACTTAACTTTCGAAAAGACCTTAGAGTTGCTAAATAACCAAGATACCCCTTGCCTCTCGAAGAGTCTAAGAGTGTCTAATTTACCAAAATACCTTTACTAAACAATCTCTCTTTAACAGCTAGTTCCAATGGGCATTTGAATGAGATCAACGACTATTGAAGTTGTATTCTCACCCAACAATGAGCATAGAGACAATTCAATAGACGTTGAGTGACTACTATATGATAACGTTATTTATAATGGCTAGTGCCATGTATTTGCCTATAAAAAGACCCTTTCATAATAGACATAAGCAAAGAAAAATGGTCAAAAGCAAGTATTTTCTATTGTAAAAGCAATCTCTAAATAAAATGGGTGAAACAAGTGTGATCTAGCTTCAAGGAAAGGTTATTGTCAAAAGCTTGAAAATGGTATCTTCAAAACAAAGGTGAAGAACAAGTTTTATGGCTTCTCTAAAAAACTCTCCACCAAATCAAGTGTATTCTATATTATTTATTGCTTGAGTTAGAGTGATTTTTCTCATCTTTTAAGTAGTAAATTCTTTTGAAAAAACATTAGGTTAAGAGATTTTAGAAGATCTAAAACCATTTTGTGAAAGGTCTAAGGTAGTACGGGCAAAATACTTTAGAAAATGATTTTAGTAGCACCCGATAGTCTACTTGTAATGGCTTGGTAGTGTCCAAAAACTACTATTATCAAGGTGGTTGATAGCACATGTAAGCTATCTAATAGTAAAAGGCTCTAATGGGAAAACTAGAGGAGAGGACATAGGCAGGATTGTGTCAAACCTTTATAAACTGATTGCTTCAATTCTTCATTGTTTTCACACATATTTTTAATGATTCTTACTTGCCATTACCTTATTCAACCCCCCATTCTAGAGCCTTGAAAGGCAACATAGATAAACTTAATGGAGCTTAAAAGCATCACTACATAAGGCCAACTATATCAAGCTTTCCTTATTAAATGCTTCTCTCGCTCAATGATGGCTAGACTTAAAATTTAAATCAATGTTTTTAGCTAAAAAGATGGAGAAACATTGAATGAAACTCGAGAATGATTCAAATATCTTTTAAGAATATGGCTAAACCATCAAACTTTAAAATGGTCAATTGTGCATACCTTCTATAATGGACTCTTTGAAAAATCAAGATCACCATAGAAAAATTAGTTAGAGGGTCTCTTTTGAATACAACAAAAGATGTAGCTTATGATTTGATTAAAACAATGGCAAATAGCAACTTTTAAGCTCATGAAATGACTATGAAAAAGAAAGTAATAGAGATTCAAAACATGGATGCGTTACAAACCTTATAAGCTCATGTATCATTTTTATCCAAATAGTTAAGTTCTTTTACTTGTAACACGATATGTTCTTCTTTCATGTAAGACCTTTGTGGGGAAAATGGTTATAAGAGTATTAATTGTCAAATAACAAATCTATTTGCTAAAGAGCAAGTGTACTTTGCAGGAAATTTTAAGCTATAACCTAACAACCCATATTCAAATATGTATAACATGGGTTGGCAAAGTCACCCCAACTCTTCTTGGTCATATAACAATACCCTAAATCCCATCACCTAGTTTCCAACCCACCACCAAACTATTAACCTTAAGAAAAGAAATCAAGCCTGGAAAACTTCATGGAAAAATTCATATCCAAAATCGATGCTAGACTTTGTCACTAAGATGAGATGATTAGGAAACTTGATCCCAAGCTAGACCTAGTTTCTTCTTCCATCCATAGCCTTGAGATTCAAATGGGACAAATAGCTAACACTATTAGTTTAGATCCCAAGGCACCTTACCTAGTAATTTCGAAACTAAACCCCAAAGACCAAGTTAGGTGTAAGCAATTGATTGGTTAGGTCAGTTTTCAACATGTTTTTAAATCAAACCGAACAAATGGACTTAGTATTAATATAAATTGATTCAAACAAAAAAATTACTAAAATTTGAATTAAATTAAACAAAATAAACTAATATTAGATATTTAAAAATCAAATTGAACCAAATATACTGACTATCACATATTTAGTTCAATTTTATTGATTTATTTGGCTTTAGATACAAAAGGAAATTTTTGTTAAATTTTTTATGGTGCTTTTTTTTAAAAAGAAGTTCAATTATCTATTTGTGTTGATGATGGTATAAATTCTTCTATGTGTGTGTGTGTGCGCGCCATGGTTTGATTAAATAAGTGTGCACTGGGCATCAAAGCACTAATGAAAACAAAACTTCAAAAATAATAAATTTTTCCCACAAAACCAAAAGATAAAACAAAAGCAATTACGAATAGAAAACCACAACAAAGCCACATATTTTATATTAAGCAATACTAATATGATTTTTCATACTATTTATAAAAGTTTTCTAGTTCAATACATCATGCTTATTTTAAAAAAAAAAAAAAAGAGAAGTAAATTTACTAATTAAACATCTAAGAAAGAAAGAAACAAATGATGTTTATGGATCTTATCTTTCTTGAAGCTTTTTCAAACTTATCTCAATTAAAGCTTCGATTCAATCTTGTCTTTATTGGATTAATTCCAACCAAACAATAATTAAACGCAAGCAGGGTGAGTGATAGGATAAAATAAGATAAATAAAAGTGGGGTGAGGTGATGAGAGGTGAAAAGATAGATTTGATGAAGAAGGATTGAGAGTGGTGGTGATTGAAAAAAAAAAAAAAAAAGGTTTGTCAAGCAGAGTAGGATTGAAAGCGGTGTTGAAAGAAAAGAAATAGATATAAAGCAGAGTAGTGTTTAGGCTTTTAAAGTAGCAATATATATATATATATATATATATGGTGATTGAAAAAAAAAAAGGGTTTGTTAAGTAGAGTAGGATTGAAAGCAGTGCTGAAAGAAAAGAAATAGATATAAATCAGACTAGGGTTTGGGCTTTTATAGTAGCAATATATATATATATATATATATATATATATATATATATATATATATATATATATATATATATATATATATATATATATATATATATTTTTAGTTTGAACGCTGAGTGTCACTAAGAATATTGTGGGTCTGTTTTCGC
>CATIWR010155629.1:0-12111 GCA_949677035.1 Omphalea diandra
AGCTTCAACCCATTCTTCTCTTGGGATAAGTTCTTCATATCCCTCTACTATTTTAGTGGGTGGCTTTCATTCTTTGACAACCACATCCCAAAGGTCCACCACATCTGTGTCAAGGTAGATTTCCATTCTATAATTCCAATGAGTATCGTCAGAACCATCAAAGTAAGGCTTACGGTGTGAGTGGATTCCCTCTTAGGCTATAATCTTTTACTCACCAATAAAGGTTTGTTTGAGTGTTTAGGCTCTGATACCACTTGTTGGCCCTAGGCACCAAGAAGGGGGGTTTGAATTGGTGTATAAAAATTAAAACTATAAGGTAAGAAAGAAGATAAGTAGAATGAAGACACATAATTTATAGTGGTTCGGGTATAATCGACCCTACGTCCACTTCCCAATTCTCAGTAATTGGGTGTTCCACTATCTACTAATGGTGTTTTTAAGCTCACACCAAACTTTTACACTTGTGTTTTGAAGGCTCACACAATAACCTTTACACTTGTGTTTTGAAGGCTCACACAATAACCTTTACACTTGTGTTTTTGAAGTTCACACAATCACCTTTACACTTGTGTTTTTAAGGCTCACACAATAACCTCTCTTAGTGTTTTTATAGGCTCACACTATGACCTTTACAAATGGTGTTTATGCTCGCACCAAACAATCTATAAAATAATAGAAAAGATTGAGTAGCAAAATTAAAAGAGTTTGGTTACAAAGTTATCAATTCTCTTGCATTTACATCTGTTTGGTGAGGTATTTATAGCCTCTACCCACCAAAGAGACGTTGCAATAAAACTGGTAGCAAATCTTCAAAGTATGCTATACAGATTTTGTATTAAATATTTGACAGGCTTCATTCACGGTTGTTACTACTTGTTCGCGGTCACGAAATCCAATTTTCCATGATGGAGCCAAAAATTGCAGCAGAAAACCCCGTTTGTTTCTAACGGGTAGTCCACGTGTCATCTTGCCATTGGTTTACCAGGAAAATATAGTCGTCGTGTTTTTTCTGTTAACAAAAGTAGCAGTCGCGAATATTCTTGTACAAGCCGCAACTGAGGACGCGAATACGTCTGTCAAAAATTGCATCTTCCACTTCATGAATCACAGTCGCTACCAATAAGTTGTCTTCGCGATTTTTATCTTCCAACAATCACCTAGAATATTTGTCAAGTTTTTATTGTGGACTTGTTTTCCTGTGAAAAATTTTGATTGTTTATTTATTTATTTATTTATTGCACCCTCTGGGTAATATTTTGGTGGTTGTGTAGGAATCTTGATTGTGAGAGTAAATATTTTTATTTGAAGATGTGTAACTGAACTGAGGTGTGTTTGTTGACGTGTGATAGTGTGCTAATGGTCAAGGTAATAATCCAATCATTTTATATAGATAGTTGTATTGCACCTGTTTGTGTGATGACGGTGGGGTCTCTTCAAACATACTGGCTTGAAGGATTTAAGCACATCATAAAACTGTAAACCTGCAAAAACGGCACAGTTACTTGTTAATGCATTAGCAATATTAACTAGCCACTTTATTTCTCCTTTTTCTGCACTTGCTATTTATTAATTTTATTTTAATTCTAAATTACTTTATTTCATAAGCCCATGTCGATTATTAGATTAGAATTTGGTGATGACAATGTTCAATCTATGGTACATTGCTTAATGATGTGATACTACCATATAAAAAATATTAAGCATCATGAAAATGGTATTTTTATTTGTCGTCTATGAATGCTGCTCACTAAGATTTTTCTTTTTATTTACAGATCAAAATAATAGTTATCGGCCCCTGACATTACTGTACTCTTTGTATTAACTTAAAGTTGTTATTGCTTTCACTTTGTTACTTGGATCTTTGAAAGTACAACTTGTTAAATCCTTGTGCTTTTCTTTTCAATTTTTCCCTTTTGCAGCACAGGTGGTTTGGTCTTCTCTGCACGCGGATTCTATGTTGATATCTTCATTTTGATATTCTGCCTGAGATGCTCAAATGCAAACTTCATAATTCTCAAATTTACATTGTACTTTATATAAGCAGGGATAGCAGGTGGAGTTATTACTGGCATATCCATAGGAGCTGTAGCTGTCATGCTGTTATTAGCAATTTGTGTGTAGTTCATAATTCTCAAATTTTACATTTTTGGTTTTCTGGACATTCCTTTTTTTTTTTTCTTGAGGTAGAATTTCTTTTTTGGATTCATTATCTGTATGATGCTAAATTTGTAAAACCTTACTTTTATGTCAAAGAAAAAAAGTCTCAGATGACTACTTTGTCCAAGTTTGTAATTTAATTTTGCATGTCACAGGAATTACTTATTTTCTGTGAAGGAGGTGTTTTCATCAATATATTCTCATTCTAAAATACTGTGATTCTTGTTATAAAACATAATGATCTTGTAAACCCATTATTATTTCACTCATGCATGTGAAAAAAAAAAATGAAATGGTATCTATTATGGGACATTCAATAAATGACATTCCCCTCTCTCTTGGTTCAGTTCCTGCAAGCAACTTGGATAAACCTTCAGAATCAACTGGACTGGCACCATCTCCAGGTCTTACCAGCATAACTGTGGACAAATCAGTGGAGTTCTCATATGAAGAACTTGCCCAGGCTACTGATGACTTCGGTATAGCTAATAAGATTGGTGAAAGTGGCTTTGGGTCTGTTTACTATGCAGAACTTAGAGGCAAGGTCTGTTCTCTGTTGTCACTTTAATCTTCATTTATTATAAGTTATTGTTGACAAAATGCTTCAACATTTTGCTTTCCTCCTTCATGATAATGTATGATAGTTAATTCACCATCTTTAAGAGAAGTTAACATCATGCTTTTTTTTTCTTCAGTCTTTTGGATTCTAAAATTATGATAATTGCTCTTTAGTTATAAACTTGCAATATCTATCTAAATGTTCTATGCTACATAATATTAACAACCAGAGGATATATATCTGCTATGGATTCTTTTAGACAAGATGTCAGTAGTGTATTTTTGTGTATCATTGACTGTTATTTGATTGAAAACAAGCCACCTGAAGGAGTAAGTTCTAATGACTTAATATGTCTTTGATTTGTTCATTATGAATAGCAATTCAAATACCTCAGAGGCACCTTTCTGTTGTTTAGAGACACTGTTAAGCTTGGGGCATTCGGTACGTTTAGATCCAGCTTCATACAGATATTTGAGCTTAGTATGTGGAGTTAAAGCACCCAACCTGGGTATGAGGAAGTGAATGGAAAATTATCCTAGAAATAGAAGAAGTACATGTTGGTTAAAATTTTCACGTCTATTTGGGTTTAATCTTGATTCGTGGTCATAACATCTTTTTTCTAAATTAATGTCCTTTATGTTTTCAATTAGGCAGTCACAGAATTTTTCTTGTGTAAGGTTTTTTTGTTCTGCAAGAAATAATTGGTTTGTGGATAAAATCAATTAAGTTATTTTGACGAGCAGACTAGAAAAGATGTTATTTTTCTTTCAACAAAGAAGACATTGAAAATCCATGGATTAGTAGGAACTTCATATTTTTTTTCGCTTGACTTTTGCTTATTTGAATAGATGAAAAATTAAAAAAAGACAAGACAATACAATACAAGAAGTGATTGAAATGGTTGCGACAATCGCTGATGATTCTCTTATGAATCCTACATTGTCTTGCCAGTTTGTGAAAGTCTAGAAAATGAATTTTTGTTTTAAACTAGAAGTTATTGTCTTCAAAATGACTTAGTTGCTTTCCTAATGAGCAGGAAACTATTTCCTGTTGACTAAGTTTCCTATGAATCCCAAACACTAGAAATTGAGGAAAATGTGTTTCAGGACTTACTTCAACTCTGTCAAATGTTGCTTGTTTCATGATGCATTTAACGATGCCCTTTAGGGATGGATGCATGTTTCTTTTTTTTTTTTTAATAAAATATTGTGATCTTAACCCCCATAAATTGGACTTGTTATGCAGAAAGCTGCAATCAAGAAGATGGACATGGAAGCTTCAAAAGAATTTTTTGCTGAACTAAAGGTTTTAACACATGTTCATCAATTGAACCTGGTACATTCTCTCTCAGTTACAAGAAATATGAAATTCTTATGAAGAAGAATTAGTGTCGTCTTTCATTCATTTAAGCAAATGTATCAAAACTTTATTTTAGAGCAGTTCTCACAATAATTGTTAAGCAAATGAATTTAATGTGGGCCTTAGTTAGAGTCCATTGACCCTTGCCAAATTCTATTACTTGTTTGGATGATCAGATAATAGGAACATCTACATTCTCTGCTTTGTGATTTAAGGCTTGTTTGGCATTGCTATTGCTGATAATAGACTTTGGGTCTAAAGTCAGAAGAAATCCTCTTTGATAATTACTAGTAGATTTTTCCAATATAAGTTTTATAAGTTAAAAATTGATTTTGAAATAAGTTAAATTTGAATTATTTTGTTAGTAGCTATTGAATTAGGTTGACAATGTAACTAAATTATTTAATGAGTAGCTAAAAACATTTTCGAAACCTAAACATATTGTAGTTTAACAAACAAACTAGATTTTTACATCGGTAATGCCAAACGTATTCCTAGATAAATTAATATTCCTTATAGCCTCTTTGCATTAGTTTTGATATGGGTAGTTTGATGTACCTATTTCTTCAAGTCCATGTAACAAAATCTTAAATACCATGGATTTGTCTGTCATGTCAGTGCAAGAACCCATAAAAAAATTCACAACAAACATAAATTGAAAGATTTGTATACATCAGAATTGTTGCCTTTGAACACTAAGAATGAAGGTTGAATTGGTGAAAATTTAAAAATTTGGAGGAAAGATCGATAATTTGGGAGGTTGAAGGAGAAAGAGAATAAATGAACACAATATTTTTATAGTGGATTGGGTGTTAATGAACCCTACATTCATTCTTCAATTCTTCACAATTGGGTGTTCTACTAACTCAAAATAGTGTTCTCAAGCTCACACCAAACTTATACAATGTGTTTTAATGGTTCACACACAATCTTACACTTTGTGTTTTAACGCTCACACAAAAAACCTCATTCAAGTGTTTTCTCAAAGACTCGCACTTAACCTGATATAAGAGTTTTGATAACTAGGCTAACTCTCAAACTCAATTACAATGTTGTTTAATGCCTACACCCTACAATATTAACTCATATACAAAGAATAAGAGGTTGATAAGTAAAATTGCAAGAGTTTGGCTATAATTAATGATATTCTCTTGCATTCATGTATGTTTGGTGGAGTATTTATAGACAATAACTACCAAAGAAACGTTCCAAGCAAACTATGCATAAATCTTTAAGATAAGCTAGACAGATTTTGCATTAAATGACTGTCAGACTAGTTCCACGGTCAAGACTGGCATTTTGTCGTCACGAATTTTCACTTTGCACGAGAAAGTGGAGAACTTTGTTTGTATATAACGGCTAGTCCACATGGCGTGCTGCTATTAGTTTTCCAAGAAAAATAGTTATGTTTATCCAACCGACCAAAAGTCATTGTCGCGATTTAGGTTCTTTTTGGACTCGACAGTGACCACTAATCATTCTATTTGGTAAGGAAAAAATACTTCAATGAGTTGCAGTCTCAACAACTTTTTCACGCTCGCAAATTTTGATATGTCAACGGTTATCTTAGACACTTGACAAGTTTTAATTGCAGATTTGGTTCCCTCCATATAGCTACAAAATTCGTGGTCACGATTGGGAACGCGAACGTCACCATGAATCACACTGTATGACAATCATGTCTTCCTTGGCTGAATAGCGGCTACGATTTGTTCTGCGAATTCGTCTGGCTCAAGTTCATTCATCCTTGTTGTAAGGTCGTGGTCGCGATTTTGAGTTTTTTGACCGCAAATTTGTATGTCTTACTCAATGTTTGAGATTTAAACTTTCATTCAACTTTCAATGCAAACCTATCTTAAAAACTGCAAAATCAACACTTAAATAAGATGTTAGAGCCTATCAATCTTTATTGTCAATATCAAAAGAGACCTTTGACTTAT
Source organism: Omphalea diandra (assembly GCA_949677035.1). Classification (NCBI taxonomy): domain Eukaryota; kingdom Viridiplantae; phylum Streptophyta; class Magnoliopsida; order Malpighiales; family Euphorbiaceae; genus Omphalea; species Omphalea diandra. Next base: position 6,016 of record CATIWR010155629.1, read on the forward strand.
AGTTGACGAACCTAATCAACAAGAATATCAGAGATGTAGAATGATAGTGAAGAAATAAACTTCATGTCATATCTGAAAATGCCTTGAACCTTTGGAAGTATAAAACTATGACTTGAACTTAATATTTATTACTAATGATCAGCTTACACTTTCAATTTTAATAATAAAAATTAGTTGGATAAGTGCCATTGTCTGGAAACATTTGCTTGCCGATCACCTATTTACTTACAGTCGTGATGGTTATTTGGCCAGTGCAATAGTTTTGCCTATGTAATTGTAATTATGCTCACTCCCGTGACATGGGTGATCCTGCGATTCTTTGGATTTTTTCTTTATCTTTTAATTTCTGCATTATATTTTCTACATTAATGCAGGTTCGATTGATTGGATACTGTGTCGAGGGTTCTCCTTTTGTAGTTTATGAATTCATTGACAATGGCAACTTAAGCCAACATTTCTGTGGCTCTGGTGAGACTACATGCATTCTGTAGAGCATTTCATGTCATATCTGAAAATGCCTTGAACCTTTAGAAGTATAAAACTATGACTTGAACTTAATATTTATTACTAGAAGGTATAATGATCAGCGTACACTTTCAATTTTAATAATAAAAATTAGTTGGATAAGTGCCATTGTCTCATGCTGGAAACATTTGCTTGCCGATCACCTATTTACTTACAGTCGTGATGGTTATTTGGCCAGTGCAATAGTTTTGCCTATGTAATTGTAATTATGCTCACTCCTGTGACATGGGTGATCCTGTGAATCTTTGGATTTTTCTTTATCTTTTAATTTCTGCATTATATTTTCTACATTAATGCAGGTTCGATTGATTGGATACTGTGTTCAGGGTTCTCTTTTTGTAGTTTATGAATTCATTGACAATGGCACCTTAAGCCAACATTTCTGTGGCTCTGGTGAGACTACATGCATTCTGTAGACCATTTTCTGTAGTTGCTGATGTAATGGTAGTGATATCAATGTTTGCTTGTTTCCAGGGAGGAATCCATTGCCATGGTCTGCTAGGGTGCAAATTGCCCTTGATTCAGCTAGAGGCCTAGAATATATCCATGAGCATACTGTTCCCGTGTGTATTCATCGTGATATCAAGTCAGCAAATATATTGATTGACAAGAACTTCCGCACGAAGGTCATATTAACATCTTTCTTTTGTGATGTTCATAGTCGTAAATTTCTCAAAATCTTGTAAGTTGTGACACTAAATCATCATTTGCGATGCAGGTTGCGCATTTTGGGTTAACAAAACTAACAGAGATTGGAAGTGCATCGCTCCCCACGTCTTGTGGGTACATTTGGATACATGCCACCAGAGTAAGATTGCTTATCAAATTAAAATGAATATAAAATATGAACTTTAAGATAATTATCCAATTTAGACCAGCAATTGGCTCGTCTAGAAGTGTTTAGCAACTTCCCCCTATTCGCAGCATTTTGAACAAAGATCCTGGAGATCTATGCTTGAGCAGTTGTCAAAGTGTGGTTCTGTAATCTTATTGTTGCCTATATCTGTGAAATTTTTCTGGAGCAGCTTAATGGCCTAGGATTCAAAACAGAGGATGTTCATAATTTTGGGATGGATCCACTGATCATGACTAGTGGCATGAGCCTCCTTGCTCAATCTGTTTCTAATCTTGGGTTTGAGCCATCTTTCATCAATTAATATATTGTTTCCAGTACTGGCTTTTGGTTGGGCACCAATGGGAGGGAAGGGCTATCTCTCAGATTTGTGGCTCAATGACTGAAAGAAACAAAAGAATTTCATGCAGGAAATGATTCTAGACGAACATTAATAAGTGGACGTGTTAGGGGATTCTGAATGTAATATGATTTTTGTTTCTTAGAATGGGAAGATGGTATCATTTAGCTCTATGGGAAAATAGTGTGAACATAACACTATGGTATAAGTTAAAAAAGTATTAAACATATGTTTAACCAGTGAAAGTCTAGTGTATTTAGTTTAGGTAATAATGCATTTATACATCTAACTGAAGTGGGAAAATCAAAGATCTTTTTCTTTTCTTTCAGCGTGATTGAAAATTTATGTATTTCTGCAGATATGCACAATATGGTGGCATTTCTCCAAAAGTGGATGTTTATGCCTTCGAGGTCATCCTTTAAGAACTTATTTCTGCCAAGAACGCTATTGTCAAGGCAAATGGTTCTAGCGCTGAATCCAGGGGCCTTGTTGCTTGGGTTAGTTTTCTCCTATCCTTACTTATCAATTAATCTAGCGTGTAAATATATAAGCAGAAGTTAGTAAGGTCTTGCTAATCTGAATTTGCTCTAAACTAGGCAAGCTAAATAACTTTGTAGTAAGTTTGAGATTGACTCAAACTTTTTTTTTATAAAAAAATTTTATTATTTTTTATGAAGGCTTGGTTTAATTGAATGAACTAGGATTCTCACTTGGAAAATTAAGTTTCAGAAATGGGACTTGTGTAATAAATTTCTAAGCCTGCAAATGCCATGGCTTGCCATGTTTATGAGTAGCTTACAGAAAATGTCCATGAGCTGACATTGTTTTCAGTTGTCAAAAGTTTGAAGATGTTCTTAATGAGCCTGATTCTCTTGAAGACCTTCGCAAATTGGTTGACGCAAGGCTAGAAGATAACTATCTGCTCGATTCAGTCCGCAAGGTAAAAAGAATGTCATAGAGAGATATATATTGCATCTACTTTTAAGGTTTAAAGATAACTTGCCATGTTGATGCAGATGGCTCAGCTTGCCAAGGCTTGCACACGTGAGAATCCTCAATTGCGTCCAAGTATGAGATCTATTGTTGTTGCTTTAACGACTCTTTCATCGTCAACAGAAGATTGGGATGTTGGCTCGTTCTATGAAAATCAAGCTCTTGTCAATTTAATGTCGGGAAGATAGAGGCTATGGTCATCAGCCACTCGGAGATCTTTTCCAGTTACTCCTAAAATTGTTCATGATGCGCATATATTGTTTGTAAATATTGAGATGAAAATTGTGGGGCCACTGAATTTGTATGAATAATTTTGATTAATGCAAAGAAATGTTTTTTTCCCCTGTACGTTTCATTAGCACTGAAGCATATTAATTATTATGTTCATGTGACAGTTCTATGCAATAACAGATTTGGTGCTTGCATCTTGGCACTTCCAAAGTTGTTTTTGAAAAAAAAAAAAAAATGACCATCATTGAAACTTCTGATGTACTATAAATTTTTGAACGGATTGTAGGGCCGAATTTACCTTCTGTATTTTGATTTCTGATACAAAACTTTACATCTTTTTTTTTTTTTTTTTTTTTTTTGAGAAATATAATACTTCATTCACTCAACCAAAATAAAGGAGTGTAGGGCTAATTTACCTTCTGTATTTTGATTTCTGATACAAATACTTTACATTTTTTTTTTTTTTTGAGAAATATAATACTTCATTCACTCAACCAAAATAAAGGAGTGTCTCATTAAAAACTTTAAGGAGGTAAAATCTAAAGGGAAAAACCCCTCAAGGAAAAAAGAGTACACCCACTACAAGTACAAATACAAGCCCAGAACAAACTAAGATAAATCAGAAAAAAGAAGGTTATGAAGTCATTCCAGGCCTTCATCCTCTAGCCACACAAACTCAAAATCACACACCAAACCAAACTTTGCCAGGTTATCTGCAGTAGTATTAGCAGTGCGTTGAACCCATCGAAAATCTTGTACCCCACACTCTCTAGCAAGCCGTTTAATGTCCACAAGAACCAAACCCAACTCCGAACGAACTTCCTCCTACAAAATTAGGGAGATAGCTTCCTAACAGTCCGATACAACTGAAACGTGAACCAGGCCGCATTCCAGTGTAAATATAAGTCCGTCTCCGATAGCAATAAGCTCAGCTACCAACGATGAATTTGCACCTAACACCTTTGCTGCCCTAGTAGCCATGCATGCACCAAGTCGATCACGGATGACAGCTCCTGCACCAGCTCTGGAGTTCTGTGAAAATGCCCCATCCACATTAAGTGTATAGGTGGCAATGTCGGTGGTGCCCAGTGTGCCGGACTAGATGGAACCGCATGAACAAACCCTTGAGCAGGCTTTTTAGCAGTCATGAATTCATCATACAAGCATATGACAGCAGAATAAAACTCCCTCATATCTCGACATTGTCTGTTGTGTAGCTTATTGTTCCAGTTACTCCAAATAAGCCGACACATAACACAGAACACAGCTTACTCTTCACATGATAGGCTACTTTGAGCAACCATCGCAACATCTATAAAGTTGAGAGAACTAATCTCCCGAACCAAAGATCCAAATGGGTTGTGAGACCAAGCCGCCTTTGTTGCCTTGCATTGGAAGTAGCATGCATTGTCAATTTACATGCGTTACCACAATGGGACAACAGCCATAGGTAGGAACATGATGTGAGAGGTGATTAGCGCCGGTTAGGATGAGGTTTAGGCAGTGTCGCCAAATAAAAATCTTCAGTTTAGGTGGTAATAGAGAAAAAAAAGTGTTCTATTGTTTTTGAATTGATTCTCAAACTCAATTACAAATTGTAGTACCTAGAAGGCTATATATAAAAGCCTAGACATTCATGATTATTATACGAGTTAAAGAAAGAAAGACCACTACTAATTCTCCACTAATTCAGCAGTTGTCAGCGTAAACAATATTGATATGCATAGCTATCAATTAGATGGAGTTTCTTTTATCTATTAAATTACCATATTTGTAGGAATTTGTTACACTTTGGACGTCCTTGTCACCAACCATATTTCCTTTGATATTTCTGTGAGCAAGATCATCCTTATCACTCCAAAATTTATGGGATTCCTTATCACTCCATGGGCTCACATGATTGTGGCTAAGATGGGGCATAGATTGCTAATATCTCCCCGCAAACTGAGCCGGGGCTGAAGGCACTGTTTGTTCCTGAATATGCAAGGGCAGCCTTGGGCACAGGTTTAGTAAATATATCAGAAACCTGATTATCAGTGGACACATGTTTAGTGACAAGTAATCCAAATGCAACTCGTTCTGTTACAAAATGGCAATCCAATTCGATATGTTTACTCCGAGCATGGAAGACAGGATTAATGGTCATGTATAGAGCACTGATGTTATCACAGTCGAGGATTGGTGGAGACAAGAGTGAGATGCGAAGATCTTTAAGAATATAAGTGCGCAACGTAAGTTCGGCAGCAGTATTAGCCATAGCACTGTACTCAGCTTCAGTACTGGACCTAGAGATGGTATGTTGTTTCTTGGCACACCAGGAAATGATATTGGTGCCTAGAAAGGTGCAGTAACCGATGGTAGACCTCTTTGTCATACGGCAGCCAGCCCAATAAACATCAGAGAAGGCATGCAATTCAAGAATTGTATTAGAAGAGAGATGCAAACCAGTGTCAATTGTTCCTTTCAAATAACGAAGTATACAATGAACCAATTTCAAATGAGCAATAGTAGAAGCATGCATGAATTATGAAACATGGTTGACACTATAGGATAAATATGGGCGCATGGGGTTGAGGTATTGGAGAGCACCAACAATCCCACGAAAGTAACAAGGATCATCAAGAGGAGTTGTATTTGTAGGAAGTTTAAACTTGACCTCTAGAGGTGTACTCATGGGCTTGCAATGAAGCATATTGGATCGTTCAAGAATGGTAAGCGCATAAGTGACTGGGATAGGTGTTAAGCATCAACAGTAGTAGAGATCTCTGTTGGAGCAATTAAACTAAACCAGCAACAGAAAACAAAGAAATCAAGAAGATATATGGGTCAAAAATGATTCACTTGTCTCATATTATTGAATTGAAAAGAAAGAGCCTATATATAGGCATACATCAAACTGAAAATGCAGAAAAAATAGGGCACTCTCAGCCCACTAAACCACTAACACAAATATCTCAACTAGACCTGAAAAATAGGAGAAAAACAAGACATTAATTAAAGACAAAGTCAAATCACTTAGCTGTAATTTTGAATTAACCTTCAACAATCCCTCCTTGATTCAAAATTACAAACACCAAGTTGGGATCTAAAGTAAACATGTTTGTCATGAGGAAGTGCTTTGGTCAGTATGTCAGCTACTTGCTCATTTGTACTG
>CATIWR010155672.1:0-19168 GCA_949677035.1 Omphalea diandra
AAAAATGTATATTAAATATCGCTAAAGACTAAACCTTAATATTTCAAATTTTCTTTTCTTGAGTTGAGGGAATCATAATTCAAATTTGGGGTTAGATTTTAAATAATAAGATATAATCTATATATTTCTTAAAAATAATAAAGATATTAGTTTTATTATTTTTTATTTTTTAGCATTGTGTCTTGTTGAAAAAAATAATAAATTCCACCCTCATAAAGAATTCTCTTTTTATTTATTATTTGAGGATTTTTTTTTAGTACAAAAGCACCATAATAATTTACAATTTACCAAATAAACTATATTTTTAATTAATATAATTTGATAACACTTCTATTTTTAGTTATTAAATTTGAACAACAAATGGTTGGTTAGCATTACACTCAATTTTGGCCAATTTTAGGCAAGAAACCGTCTTCCAGTTGGCCAAATCCTCGAAATTAAAGAGGCCAGTTTGGAGAAGGAAGAAACAGTGGAACATCTGTTTCTTTTATGTCCAGTTGCTGAAAGCATTTGGTTTGCATCCAATTTGCACTATAAACCTACAGTGCCAATTAACATTATGCTCAAAGATTGGTGGACCTCTTTTGATTACAACCTGGAAACTTCCTCCTAAAAATCAAACATGGACATGCATTGGTTTTTTGCTCTGGGAAATGTGGAATGCTAGAAACAAATATCTTTTTTTTTTTTCTGAGTCTAATCTGGATCCTATTTCAGTTGCATCAAAGGCCGATGCTGTGGCTAATGAATTTATTACTGCAATGCAGCTTCATAAGCTGGATAAATCACTATTTTATGCTGTTCACATAGCCTGCAAATTTGAAGTACATAACCAACGAGCAGCAGTTGTAATGAAGGCCTTACATGCTACAAGAAGATTGCATCTCAACTTGCAGCTGAAGCATGGGCTAGTGTTCTTGCTTTATCGCTTAGCTAGCCAACTTCATCTGGACCATTTTGCTCTTTTTGTTGAAAATGTTTGTATTGTAAAATTTCTTCTTCTGACCCAAAAAAAAAAAAAATTATATTCAACATATATTTAAAATATATGATTAAGTGAATAATCTTTATTTTCAAAGTAGATAATATATAAAAATATTTTTAGCCTTATTTTTTAAATACCTATTTTATATTTTTAATAATTTTTTATTTCATTTATAATAATTTTGATTAGGTAATTTACATACATTAATAGAGATATTATTCATTTCAATGTCAAAAAAATTGATAATTTTTATTTTAGATAAATTCTAAAATTAAAATTAAACATTATTGAATCTTTGATGTTTACTTTTTGATTTGATGATAACAAATACAAAATTAGTAAAACTTTGATTAGAAGAGTTTATATCTGATTTTAGACTCCTCAAGGATTCCTTCAAACTTTGAAACAATAAAGACTCCATATTCAATTGAGCAAGATTTTGAAAAGTTAAAAGAATGTGAAGTTCAACTTTAAAACAAGCTTAACTTAAAATTTCGAAAAGCCCTGTCCAGCCATTGAAATTTCAAAACAAGCTATAGCACACTCATCTAAATAGACCTGTATAAGAAGTAAACAGGTTCATTCAGCTTGAAATCCAGTTGGAACAGGTAAATTTTTTCTTGGAATTGGCCAATTCATACAAAGTGAAGAAGTTCGTTCACAGGCAAATGGCTAGTTTTCTTATAGCCTTAGAATTGACATTTTTGTGGGTACTGACTAGTTTTGTGGATAAGCATTATATAAGGACAGCTCCTCTAATGTGAAAAAGGTAGGAAAAAACATTGAAATGCTAGAAAAATGCTCTTTTTCTCGTTCTAACTCAAACAAACAATCATTTAAACTTTGTACTTCTCTTACGTGATTTGCTTTTTATATTCATAGTGTTCAAATTTTCAAAAATTTATCATTATCTAATTCATTCTTCTAAGACTCCTGAGGACAATAATTATATAAAACTTCAACTCAAATCTCCAAATGAGAGAACGAAAAAAATATAATAATAGAATATCTATTGATAAGTGTAGAAATTTCCAGAGGAGAACAAGCTTTTGCACATTAGAGAACAAACTTGAATTGAGTATAGAAAATTTATTTATATATTTTATTAATCAGTGATTAGTAACTCCAATAACTATTTTGAATGATCAAAGAACACACTTTAATAGTTGTGTTTATTAGAGTGGGTATTTAGTTTAAATTAAATCAAATCAAAAAATTAAAATTTTAAAAATATAAATTGAATTGAATCGAACTCATTTACAAGTGAACCAAATTAATATGATTCAACTTGATTATAGTTTGGTTTAGTTTGAATTAAATTTTTTTAAAATTAATTTTATAATATTTTTAATATAAATAATAAATTTCAAATAAATTTAAACTATCTTGCTTTGATATAATATAGGTTTAATATGTTCTAATTTGATTTTAAATAAATTTCGTTTGAAATACAATCAAAATTTTTATTAAAATCAAACCAAATTGAATTTACTGAAAAATCAAATCAAACCAAACTTATTTTTAAATTAAATCAATTTGTTTCAATCAATTTTTTCAATTTAAATCAATTTGTGCCTACTCCCACAGTCTATTTGATTCATATGATTGCTTAATTAAGTCATAGTATTAATAAACAACACTATCTTGAGTACATATGACACATGTTCTACTTAATAAATAAAAAAAGCTTAGTTCATCCACTAAATAAGTCTTATCTAAAACTTAGCTCCCAATTTTAGTGGGATTAATAATCTCATGATTTGTGAAATCTTAATCTCTAAAATAGCCTTATTTTTTTTACTTTATTTCTAAAAAATAACCTTTATTTTTCAATTTTATTTCTCAATTACTTATACTTATATTATCATTCACCTACTCTCACTCATATAAAAAAAAAATCAATGAGAAAATAATAAATAATTGGCTGTAAAAAAATTATCTTTCAAGATTACTATATTATTAATTTAATTTAATTTAATTTTTCTTAATATTTTTACTTGGATTCTGAAATAAATCATGTGATAGAAATTAACATAAAAATTAATATTATAAAAATTAATGATATTTGAATTTAAACATGCTAATTCAAATCAAAGATTGGTACAGATTAGATTAAAAAAAAAGACAACTTTTTAAGAAGAAAAAAAAAAGAAAGAAAACACAATTTTTCTATATGGGGCAAAAGGGTGTTTAAGTAATTTAATTATTTTAATAATTTATTTCATTGATTAAACTATCCTACTAAACATAGAATTACAAAAATAAGATTAATTAATACTATAGATTTGATTAATTTAATAATTATTTCATTGGTTAAACTATCTTGCTAAATACAGAATTATAAAAATAAGAATAATTAATACTACAGATTAAATTATTTATACCAAACAAGATTTAATATAAGTAATTCTATGGTTTAATTAAGTTTATGATAAAAACTGATAATAAGAATTATGAATTAATAAACCAAATTGTCTGAGTGTTTATTTATGAAAAACTACTTTCTATTGTTATTTTGTTATTTTTTTTTAGCAAATGTGTTCATAGAATATCATTTTCTACGTGGACACATGTTTATTGTGTAGAGGAAAAAAAATGTTGTTGTTAAAATACTCCTTACTTTATATTATCACTTTAATTTTTAGGTATTATCACTTAATTTATAATCATACCATTACTTTTTTTTTATTATATATCTCTAAAATAATTTGTTATTTCTTGCTAGTTATATCTCCAATATATATATATATATATATATATATATATATATATATATATATATATATATATATATATATATATATATATAAAATTGCTAAAATTATTTAAATGAAGTCGTTTTAAATAATATCTAATGATTAAAATAAGGCTGAAATGAATTCAAAATAATGACCAGACATCCAACTTAGCTAAAGACGCTATGCGATTATCTTTAATAAAAAATCTCAAGGAAAAAGGAAAACAATAAAACTGGGATTTGAACTCAGCTCACGGCTGCAAAGTGCCAGCCTATAACTTGTAATAGCAACATTTAAAGAAAATTATAAAAAAAATTGCAGAAATTGAATATCGAACTTAGGCTAGGGAAATCAATTTGTGAAAAAAGTCCATGTTTTCCTTTTTTTTTTTTTTTGAAACCTTCAAGAGTAAGTTATATTTTAGAAAATTGATTTTCAAAATTTTTATTCAGAAAATTATGTTTTATTTTCTAATTTTCTTCAAAAAAATATTCTAGAAAACTAATCTAATTTGCTACAAGTAAACTAATATACTTTTTAAATTTAATTTTTATTAACTTATTAATTAAATACATATATACTAAATATAGATAAATTTCTTCGTATTAAATTATATCACACTCATTAGCCTACCTAAAATTTAGCATCAATCCATGATGAAAGCAAATTAAGTTGTGTTATTGTTTATCAAGTCCCTCCTCTTTTTTCTTTTCTTTTATGAGTGAGCACGGATTTTGGATATATCGAATCAAATTAATTAATCGAATTGAAAAATGATAAAAATTAAAAAGAATTGAAAAATAACTAAACTAATTCAAATTATAATAGTAATTCAGGATGATATCAATTATTAATTTATATTTAGTTTGATAACCGAACTAAACCAAATTGATCTGAATTAGACCGATCCGAACTGTTATCTAAAACCAATATATATATATATATATAATTTTAATTTTTAAATACAAGTACATATATGTATTTATTTTTAATTACGTATGTATTTAATTTTTAAATACTTATATATATATATATTCTATTTTTTATAAAATTTAATTCTTTAATATACATTCTATTTTTTTTTATAAATTATATATAAACTCTATTTTTATAAATTTAATTTTTTAAGAAAAAAGATCCGAAATATCCAAATAATCAAATTAAACTGAATCGAAAATTGGTTTAATATGGGACAAATATTTTTTTATTTCGATTTGATATCGATTCTTTCATCTTTCACATAAATAATTTTCAATTTGATTCTAAATAATTTCAAATAACTGGTCTAGAACTATGACCAATCACCCTACTTTTCTTATCTAAAGATAAATTATTATTATTATTATTATTATTATTATGGGATTATTATTTATATATTTTATTAATGGTGTGCTTTTTATTATTTTTTATTTTTAATAAAAAGTAATATTATTATATTTCACTAATTTTTATTTATTTTATCTTTTATTGTTAAAACTTCTATTTGTTTTTATTTCTCATTTTGATAATTTTGATTTTTAGTGAGAGTTCTTATTTTTTGTAAGATTTTTATAATATGAAATTAATTATTTGATTCAATTGTGATATATTATTGCTCCTCTCAAATTTGATTAACGAGTAGGTGTGTGTATATATTGTTGTATTATATTTAGTGAGATCTTGATAATAAATAAAAATATAAAATTATGATTAAACATTTATAGTACCATCATACTATAATTGTAGTTGTCAATATATTGTTATTAATTATCAATTTTATAAATCATAAAAATAAATTTTATTTTACATGTCATTTGATAATTTGTAAATAAAATTTCCATTTCTCTTAAAACAAAAATCACATTAATCTTATTTTATTTAGCAGTAGGCCAAACATGTACAACATATATATAGTTGGGCAAAAAATTCTAATATGATCTAAACCTTACCATATATTTTTATGACTTTACGATTAGATCTAGTTATACATTTGAAATTTTAAAAATAAATAAGAATTTTCAATTTTTTAAAAAATAATTATTATTTACTCAACTTATGATGTAATTTATAAGTGATTCATAATTTATATAAAATATTTATAAATAATTTACACAAATATAAATAATTTTTTTATATTAGATATTCATAATCTGACATCACTCAGTAATTTCCTTTTGGAGGCAAATTGCAGCCTCTTGCCTGACACAAGCCTTTATCCTGCTATAGGCTTCTCTTCTTGTTTATATTTTTTTCCGGGGAAATTCCAACTCTTCTCTACAACCTTCCTCTCCATCAACGATAGTGACGGAAAAATATTACTATTAGACGAGTCGTCTACCATCATCGAACTGAATTTACAACTTCTGTTGCCCAAACCCCAATAAATCTCCATCAAATCGGTGAGTAAACCATTCAATTCTGTCTGCACTATTTTTCTCTTCATTTTGTTCTTTTTTTAAATTTTCTCCAGAATGTTGATTTTGAACGATCCGTGATCTGGATCGTTCGTTTTGGCACTTAAATAGCTAGATCAAGCTAATCCAAATAGAATTGAATCAGTGTCCAATAGTCATGATATCAGATGGGATAAAAAGTTTTTTTTTTTTTTTAGCAAGTACAGCTAGTTTAGTGCATGACTGAAAATTATAAGAGTTTAAGCGACTAAAGTGTTTTTGTAATGTAAGACTTAAATTTCAGATACTGGAGTTGGTCTAATTTAATGAAGAATTGGCCTTGTGTTTAAGGTCTAAAGTATGTTGTTATTAAAAAATCTTTGGGAAATAGAATGGCCTAATGGTAATTTAAATCCAACCTTCGCATGTCAGTGTGTTTCTGACTCAAGTTTTAAAAATTACCAAAATAAATCAGAATCCTGGTATTGAGTGTAAGATTAGCTAGCCACGTACTTGTGTTGCAATTTCTGGTCTAATTTTTATGAGAAGATGATGGAATTTGATTGACATTTTTTAATGTATTACGCTATTATTAAATTTTATCAACATATGTTGGCTAACATTGCACTCAATTTCACAATTTTGGCCAATTTTGGCAATTTTTAAAGTTTAGGTAAGAATCACACTGATATGCAGAAGTTTGGATTTAAATTACTGTTAAACTAAACTAGTTTTGAAATAGCTGGGATTCCAAAACTTACGTGTGTTTTATTAATTTTAACATAAAAGTATGCTAAAAGGGGCAGACTGTTTTATTGTCTGCTCAACATAAAATTTGTATGATCAAATTATAGAATTTAGGGTTCTTAAAAGAATATATAAATTCAGTGTTACTAACACAACACAAAATCATATTAAATGCATGTATCAAATGTCTAGTCATGGATAAACATGCTTTTCTGTGTAAAATGATGGCATTCTTATTTAATTTTCTTTGTATAACAGATATACAGTTGAGTGCTCCCTCCTTTACAGTTATTGGAATCTGTTCTCAGTGCAGAAGTGGGAAATGGTTAACAGGTTCGTTCGTTCAATGTCTGCATATGGATTTTAGCATCACATGTTGTAACCATATTGAAGTTTTCTTTGTTGCACAGGCATGGTGTTTTTTGATTTGAATAGGATATCATGTTGCAGTGTATAGAGGGAATTATTACTTTCCTGTTGCGGTGTTTGAATCTTGATTTGTACAAACAATCAAGAGGCCTTGAAGATCCTGAACGTCTTGCCAGAGAGACTGTGTGTATGCGACTAACCTACTTTTATGAGTCTTATTAATCTTTAGTTTCATTGATCCTTAGGTATTTTTTCGTTGTATCTTAATGTTCATGTTTACAGCCATGTGGTACCTATAATTCCTTTTTCTGCCTACTTCACCTATTTGTTTTCTATTGTGGAAGTTTTGTAAGAAAAGGCATTTAATATAGAAATATAAATGTACCATATATTTTATCAGATTCAATTTAGTCATACAATGTCTACTCATTGTAATTGTACATCCATCTTCTGATAAATAAAAAGAAGGTATTTATTTTTACATTTTTTATGTTTGTTATAAGCTTTTTCTATCTATTTATGTTTCTGGCAAATTTTTAGTTTTGCTATTTTTACTTTTTCATATTTATAATAAGGTATTTCGCTCTATTTATGTTTCTGGTGAATTTTTAGTTTGTTAATTTTGGTTGCAGTCAGTGTGAGTGAAATAGAAGCGTTGTATGAGCTCTTTAAGAAGATTAGCAGTGCCGTGATTGATGACGGCCTGATCAACAAGGTTTGTTTGTTTGTTTGATATAGCATTTATAAAAAATTTTCTTAAGGCATAAGATTGTGTTGCATGATTGATTATTTGGATTCAAGTGGTTCCAATTTTCTCTTGTATTCTCTAGTTTATTTTCTTCATTCAAATGCTGCTTTTCTATAATTCAATCAGAAAATCTTATGGGCGATTTTCTTCAATACTATGTTATAGGAGGAGTTTCAATTGGCGTTGTTCAAGACAAATAAAAAAGAGAGCTTATTTGCTGATCGGGTACTTTTGTCACTTGACATATTTATCTAGATCTATATCCAATTATATCAGAACAATTTATTTGTTTCAATCTACAGTACCTTGATCTGTTAGTTAATCATCTTGCACCTGCTGCTGTCCCTGCATTTCTATTGATTGCAGGTCTTTGACTTGTTTGATACAAAACATAATGGGATCTTGGGTTTTGAAGAGTTTGCTCGTGCCCTCTCTGTTTTTCATCCAAATGCCCCCATTGACGATAAGATTGACTGTATATTGTCGAGCACTTGTCATTTTTCAATATCAAGAATTCCTTCTGATTTAAGCTTGATTTATTCACGAATGTTTTTAGCACTTGCTTATACTTATATATGCTACATGTCTAAGATGAAAAATCAGGCTTTACTTTCTGGTTCTCCTTTCATTTACATGCAATTGATGTTGCAGTTTCCTTTCAATTGTATGATCTCAAACAGCAAGGTTTCATCGAGAGACAGGAGGTCAGTATTATTGTTGTCACGTATTTTTTGTTACTCTGGTGAATATTTCTTTGATGTAAAAGAGGCTTTTTTCTACTTTTATTACATAGGTGAAACAAATGGTAGTTGCTACTCTTGCTGAATCTGGTATGAACCTTTCAGATGATGTCATAGAAAGTATAATTGACAAGGTGCTTCCGCAGATAAACTTAAATATTTTCTTCAACAATGACCATTATTTGGTTACATAAATCCTTTCAACAATGACCATTATTTGGTTACATAAATCCTTATATTCTGTGTGTACTTTTTCCATGAATTTTGAACCATTGTTTCAGACCTTCGAAGAAGCAGATACAAAACATGATGGGAAGATTGACAAAGAAGAGTGGAGAAGCCTTGTAATGCGGCATCCATCTCTGCTGAAAAATATGACCCTTCAATACCTCAAGTAAGTTTAAAAAATATTCCTATAAATTTTTTTTTTTATTTTCCATGGAGAGATTATTGAAAATCCTTTAAGAATTTTCCTCCAACCATAGAATCTATTCAAGTCTGATAGACAAGAAAACGTAGTCAGTTACAAAACACATTTCTTTTATCACGACAGAAATGGCAAGTGGCAAGTTTTGACTTTTTTTTTTTTCCCTCCCCTTGATCAGAGACATCACTACTACATTCCCAAGCTTTGTGTTCCACTCACAAGTTGATGACACATAAAATCAAGAGTTGCCTTCAAGTTCAATAAGAATTGTTAATTATGGCTGCTTTCTTCATGGACAAAATGGCCTTCACGTCAACGATGGGAGAGTTTTCCTACATTATATTGGTTCTTTTGACTGTTCTTGGTTTATGTATATTTCAATTCAATGACTGACCTTTTGATTGCCTTTCAATACTTTTGAATGATATCCCTTGCAGTCAACTTTTATTTGTGTTCCTTAATTGTGGTAAAAGGCAATGATGTGATTTCTACTCTACTTGATATTCCGTAGAGCTACAATAAAGGTCATGTTATGTTGTGTAAGCAGCCGTTTATGCCGTCAATGGGTCTCACATTCGCAGAAACAATAGTGAGAAACCCATTGATAGATCATTGTTCATTTTTTATGTAAAGAAGAAACAGTTTGAACAAAATTGAAGATGCTGTTCAACCATTGATATGAAAAATTGAATAATGACTACTATTTCTTGGTTTTCCACGTCAAAACTTAAAAAAAAAAAAAAAAAAAGAAGATTATTTTTTTATTGTATATCGCCCTAAAAAAAATTGAAAACAAAAAGTTTGGTTTAACGGGTTAATATCAGCCATTGGCAGTCGATTGTTAGCAAATACGCCTTGATAATTAGCAGCGTAGTCAGAAACATCAACAACTCATTCAATTATAATTTTGACTAGCAACCAGCTTTCATTATTTTTGTTATAATTTTGGAACTGAAATGTTGAACGCGAGTTCAGACAAACAAAAACCAGTTGTTAAGAACTCTAGCTCCTAGTTCATTCAAAACAGGCCAGGCAATTAGAGTTTGTCCTCCATAATAAGGACTATGCCATGTTCAGGGCTCTGCACAGCATGCTTTGCTAGCATAGCTCACGTAGAAGAGATATGTTTGACCTGTAATTATGGAGAAATGTAAAGCTACCATTATACCCAGGGGAGTAGATAGATCAAAGTCGCCATGTGTTACAGCATTTCGCCTCCCACTTGTCAAGGAGTGTCTGTCAGATAAATCTTTAATTAGGACAAAAAAAAAAAAAGGGCAGCAAGAATGACAACGTGAAGGGAAGAAAGAAAATTGGTCCTAACTAGAACATATAAAGCTATTATGCATAGGAAGATCTATATTACAACATCTCATTCTTGTATCTCTCCCTGTCCTTCAAACCTTTCTCGTGATAAATCTGCATCACAACAATGGAAACCGAAAAGTTGTGAATGAATAATAGATAACCAAAAGCATTACCACGTTGATCAAAGAAACTTATACATGGTATCTTTCAAATTAACATCCCAGATTTCTAATATGATGCATTGTATTCCCAGAGCATCTACTGATGAATATAGAGAGATGGAAATAACAGCCATTAATGAACAATAAAAAAAAACAAAGGAAATAACACACACACACACACACATATATATAGGCTTTAAAAAATCTATTCTCAATTTAAGGAATTGAAGCTTGAAAACAGAAAGGACTTGATGTAACAGTAATGTGGGGAATGCAATGACAACAGGACCAAAAGTGACTAGAACTGTGAAAGCTAGTAAAAAAAAAAAAAAATGTTCATGCCATTTTGGAACTCTTTTAGATTAATTGAGGCGGAAAAAAGATGCAGCTACTGTCCACATTGTCATTATTTTGGTATAATTTTTTTTATATTCATGACAATTCAGGACAGAAATTGTGAAACCATGATGTGCTAGGAGAATAAGATTAAAGATGTATTAGTTCAAATATCATGGCAACAAGATCATAATCAAGAAGTTACCTAAGAAAATTGAGAAGATACAAACTTGTCCTTGTATACCTGCTTTTCTGCCTCTGTGAGGTTGTTCCATAGGAACCCAATCTTCTTGCTTATGACTTTCTCTTGGCCATGGTGTTGAGGCTTTAGCTGAGCATAATGTTCAGCAAAGAAGAAATTGTAGCCACTTTTGTTTGACTTGGGCTGAGAGGGATCATGTAACACTAACCTGGACCTTTTCCGGTGCCGGCGAGGAGGTAAATCCGACGTAGGAGAACTCTCAGACAAATGAGATGCCTGTGGAATATGATACAAAACACCCTTAAGTTGATCAGAGCCCATGTTCACAGTAACCAGATATCCATCATCAAATTTTCCATCAATGGTTCCAGTCACTGAAGAGCCTAGCTGCAATTGCAGACTACCTGTAACCAAAACGGTGATCATATATCTTCAGGTAAGATGCTAGAAGTGAAAGCATAGTTGCTTATCCAACAGTCCTAGAATGGTCACCAGAAAACAAATAAGAGAAGGGAATATTGATATAGAACAGTACAATAAATCAAATTTTTAAAAGCAAAAACTTCTAAGTTTTTACAAGTAGGCTCCAAAACAAAATTGCAGCCACACTCGTTTCATATCAATAACTGGACAATGTACTAGCTCAAATCATTAGTGATAAATTTATCTATCAACAACTTAAATAGATTTAAAATTGCAAACCATATTCATTGTAAAGAAAATAAAATTGAAATTTCATCTAGGCTTTATATAAATGAAAACTTTGCAACTTGGCAGCTGGTACACATTCAGTGCCACAATGGATGCAAAAACAATAGACCTTCCTCAGACATCATTACTAACAAAGCCAATATGAAGAATATATGGGAACATTTCTTTTCCATCATGTGCTTTCTTCAAAAATTTCTGAACATCTCAAAATATCTTGGCTGGATTGGGTTCAAAAGCTCTTAACAAAACATTACTATTTCTACCTGTAAAGCTAGCTCAAAAAACACAAGCACCCATACAAACGTGAAATGAGTAAAGATAGCTAACGCATTGTGCGCTTGTCCTACTACATCAAAATGATAGTAACTCACCAGGAAACTGGCTCGTAGTGACTCCATCTAGAGTTATAGATCCATCAACAAGATTTCCACTCAGAGTATCTGTGAAAAGGAAAATAAAAGATATACATGTCCACTCTAGAGGATAAAAAACACAAACATCATTGAAAAACCAAGAATCTCATGCTATATACCTGGTGTTGAGACAGAAGGGACTTGTTTGTGGAAGTGGTAGACCTGCTCAAAGTGGTATAGTAACGATAGGTAATACTTCCTTAAGACGAAAGATGCACTTGTAATTGTTGATGGGAAATTGAAGGCTGCTATCACTTCTTTCCATTTGCGATCTCTGATGACCTGCAACCATGTCAGAGCATTGAAAAAGAAAAATATAAGACATAGATCAAGTTAGACACCAAACGGATTAAAGGAAAAATTTTAAGTTGAAGTAAGTTGCACCACTAAATGCTGAACTTAAAATTATCCTCTTTTCAACTATGATGTAAATGAGAGGTTCCAGCCATCGATAAGAATACAACATGAGTTTTATAGTCAAATAGCTCCAAGTCATAAGTATTAAACAATTTTGGAACATAATTCATACCTTCTCAAGACCACCACGACATGTTACCTCCACAAAAAGATGGTGAAGATCAAGAGCCTTTCCCCCCACGGTAGGAATCCTATAAAAGCAAAATATAGATAGAAAAATTGTAATCCATATCCTATTCAAGAGTTTATTTAGAAATAGAAATAAAAAAATTCATTTTAAATGAGTTGTGCATTGAAATGGAAAATCTATGTCTACAAGCAGATCAGTATATGAAAAGCATTAAAACCAAAAAGAAACAACAATGAAAATCCTGAAGGAGATTCAGTAGAATACAAAGGGAAAAGGTTATACAATTTGTTAGAATACAAAGGGAAAAGGTTATACAAATTGTTGCTTAGTGCAAGCATAAAATACAGAAGATTGAACACAGTTGTGAGAATATAAAGCCAAATTATAGGTCAGATATAATTAATGTCACTTATCCTGTACAGCAATAGACAAATGTCTCTAGGAGGTTAAAGGATTTAAGAATATCAATCCACTTTTTCATCTAATAGCCACTTGCAAAGCTACCTGCATTTCCTCTAGAATTGAAAAAGATCAAAGATTCACTTGACTAGTCACCTTCTGAATAAAAAATGGCATCTCACTATCATCAACCTATCAATCATTCACATATTACATCTGTGCCCTCATGATATTTGTTCAGCACACCTTTCTTCAATAAAAAAAATAAACTATACCAATACATTCAGGCCCACCTCTAAGACAATAAAAACCTGTGCTTTTGCTCCAAATTTATGCATAAAGACCCGATATGAACTGTCTACAGATCAAGTACACAAGTTATGAAGCAATGGCTATTGAAAGAGGCAGCTAAGCTACACTATCAAAACTTTGCATTCGACACCATCAATGAACACCGTGGAGCATAAAAGAAGAATCAACCCAGAAAACAAAGTAGCACAGTGACACAAGCATCTCAATAACCAAATCTACAGAACCAAAAGAAAAGCAACATGGCAGACCCCATAACAAAAATAAAGTGCTTATCTTAAATCCTAAAAATTCAAAAGCACCAACTTATCACTGCTGAACTTCAATTGCATACCAATCCCACCTTGTATTCTGAAGAAGTGCCCATCCTTGAAAATTTTCAGAAAATCAAGACTACAGGACAAAGCAACGCACTTTACTTACTCTCAACAAGTATTCAACATAACCCAGAGAGAGAGAGAGAGAGAGAGAGAGAGAAGAAAAGTAAAGAGGAAAGGAAACATTGGTAACTAGCAGACAAAATCAAAATACAAGCATACAAATTAAGAGAACCCCAATACTAGTATTCTTTTCAAAAAGGGGGGGAACTCAACCTACAAAACTGAATAACAAGAAACGACCCACATGAAGAAAATAACTGAATATTACAAATAAATGAAATCTCACAAAAGGGTTCATAGAAAACCTACTTACATAAATTTGGTGCCAAAGGATTTGTGGAAAGCTTTGAGCTTTTCCCAGAAAAGGTCTGAAGTTTGAACAACATCTTCATACTGAGCAGTTGGCGGAGGGTATGACCTCAAGGATTGGCTGTTTCTTGTCTCACCCCGCTGTAGTTGTTGAGGTGAAATAACTGTAGCAGTTGGCTTATGGGTCGACATTTTTTTGGTCAAGACAAGGAGGTAAACCAAGATTTAGCCCGAGAGAATTTTTTTTCCCCGCTATTTCCAAATGTTCCTTTTCTTCTTATAATTTTGACCAATTAATAAGCAATCCCATCATTTCCAAGAAAATAAACGTAATCCTAATTAAGATGATCTAATGAGTTTTTAGTATTTTTTCTAATTAAAGAGGATATGCCTTGGATTAAGAGACCACAAATTTTTTGTGGGGTAAAAGGGAGAGACACATGAGAGATAGAATTCGATTTGGATTAGGTCAAAAGCAAGATGGTGAGTTATAAATGCTACTTGCAAGGTCATACTGTAATTATCACCAGTTATATATTTCTTATCTTACTTCTCTCATTCATGATTAATTTTTCACTTTAATCAGTTTAAAAAAAATTCAAACTACTTGAATAGAAATTCTATCTTACTGTGTATCACTACTTTATATTATTTTTTTCTATTTCATCCAAATATTTTTTTTGATCAATTTATTGTATAGTGAAATATAATTTGGGTCAGTGCAATTGTAAATTATAAAGAATTACATTTTACATCTTGAGATTTATTTATAATAAAAATTAAATATGTCTATTTCAACAAATATATAAAAAAATAAAACATAACTTGGATTATTTTATTTTATTTTTTTAAGAAAACTACACTTATCAAACTTCAGCAACTTTATAAATAATGCATCTTTATTTGTTTATTTATGAGTCTATTTTTATGTATTTGAGCTTCTTTCTAATTGAAGAAGAATTTATCATTATTAGAAAGTAGAAATTCTCAGAATATTATATTTAGGGATGTGTATTTTTATTTCAAACTAAATAAATTTAAAATTCCTGTTTTGAGTATTCTCTCTATGAAAATTCAACAATTAAACACACTATTGACTGAAACATACTATTGAATTAAGCAAATAAATTAAACAAACAGAAATCGTTTACCAGTATTAAAACTTTCAATTTTACTTGACTAGTGCTTGATCATTGAAAAATATCTATAAATTTTGGTGTGAATATCTCTTTTTAATTAAATAGTCTAATATTTTTTTTACTTTAATTAATTTATTTTGTATAAATTTAATAATAAATTTTATTTTTTTATATTGTTATTAGATCAATTTGGTCAAATTATAGATTGATTTTGTTTGGGTCAGTTTTGATCCATTGATCTAAATTCAATTTAATTTAATTTAAATTTTTAAATCATTTTAGATTTGTACAAATTTAGATCACTATTTTATAAAAGAATTCAAATCAAATCATTTCATATTTATCTAAATTTAGATTTGTTTTTTGAGACCAAAATCAGATAAAAAACTGATATCTCCATAAGTCAATCAATAACATTGATTTCTTCTAATTCTAATTGGAATTCTAACATTTTCATGGTGACGGAAATATAACCAATTAAGTCTGTACAATTTCAATTATTAAATTTAAAATAAATGCTTAAAATTTTATTATTAATATGTTTTCTAAAATATAATTAAATTTTATATTTGATAAAAATTTAATCACTCATTCTTAATTAATTGGTAAAAATTATAAAAATAAAAATCATAGGTGTCCAGCGAAAAAGATTTCAATAATAGCATCACTTCGAGATATGTTTAGATAATAAATGAATGAAATATAGAATATAATTGAAAACAATACATAAAATTAGCCATTAATATTAACATTATACATCTTTAAGATACATATCAAACATTATTTAATAAAATTCACAACACAAAAAAAAATGATTTAATAAAATAATAAATCATTATTATTTTTTAAGTCGTGTTAAATGCATAAAATAAAACAACGTATAATTATAAAAAATAAATATAAAATGTCAATTTGGTAAATATAAAACAATAAAATTATATGCTAACAAAAGCTAAACACAAATCTAACAGTGCTCAAAATTGTATACAGAGACAAGATGAGAGGATCTGAATTTAATCTTCAAAAAATCTGAAACAGGAAGGAAAAATAAAAGGGGCATTCAGCTTATGAGCCTCTGAAGCTTCAATAGAACATTATCATGGAAGAGATTGGAATCATGAACACTCAATCCATCCAAACCTTAAAAAGTTTCAGAAACATTAAGTATCCCGACCAACTAGCAATAAGATCCAAGAGCTACTATACAAAGTCATAAAAGACGCAACTAATTAGAAAAAAAGTTTGGGTCATAGCCATTGCTGGCGGTGGCCAAGATGTAATAAGCAACGATATGGCCAATAGAACCCCAAGCAAGAACGTCAACGATGTTAAAACCGACAGGATCGTTTGATTTCAGGAGGCTAACGTACTCCTTCGCTCGCACATCTCCAGCCTCGAAATGGGTAACTCCGTTCTGCTCTGGCACTTGTTTTGCCACGTTCTCTCTCTGGAAGTTAAAGAAAACAAACCTACCCAGAAACAGAGACAACCCTGTGCTCAAGCTGATCACCAGCGGTGCACTTAGTTCTGCTTTAACAGCTAAGCTCCTTCTTGGGTTGGTGGTGATGGAGGTGATCCTTTTGGCTTTGGTGAGGGATAGAGGCCTAAGGCCTTGGAATGAGACATTGGATAGGGAGAGATTGTTCTGGTGGTGATTTTGGATGGTGGGTGTGAAGAACAAGGTGGAGGTTGCCATTGTGGTGGTGGTAGGTCGATTGGATTATGAAAAATTAGGACAGGATAGAAGATGGGATTTGGGTTGTGTAGTGGTGGTGGATACTAAAAGAATCAAGGATCATATATTTGACAAGTGAGATTTGTAAGGATGGGAATGATAGGCGAAAGATTTGTGGAAGGTGAGTTGGCTCCGTTTCATTCGTGCTTTGTGGATCACAGATTCCCGCGCCATGCCATAGACATAAAGTTTAAATAATGTTTTGACACCTCCACCAAACCGGATCCGTGGCGCAATGGTAGCGCGTCTGACTCCAGATCAGAAGGTTGCGTGTTCGATTCACGTCGGGTTCAATTCCCAATTCCGGATCTTTTTATTTTTATTTTGGCATCTTTGAACTATTTTAAAAAGTCTAATCAAGAACAAAATTAGCTATTGGATTAATTTAGTACCCAAACTCTTATTTTTAAGGACAAATTTGACCGGTGTTATACAAAAATAGGTTTTGCCGCATGGATTGAAAAAAATAAAATAATGATAAGGAAATAAAAAAAATTAC
Source organism: Omphalea diandra (assembly GCA_949677035.1). Lineage (NCBI taxonomy): Eukaryota > Viridiplantae > Streptophyta > Magnoliopsida > Malpighiales > Euphorbiaceae > Omphalea > Omphalea diandra. The sequence goes on from CATIWR010155672.1 coordinate 17,575, forward strand.
CCACACTCTCTTTCTTTCACAGTCCGATATTGGAGCAGAGATCAGAGCATCTCTCCTTGTTTGTTTCCCAAGAAAATGGAAAGAAAGAATAAGAGCGTGTATGAACTAATGAAAGCTTCATGTATGGGGCTCATCTGTTTTCGTTTGATTTAAAAGAGCATTGCCAAATCATATTTGCCACTTCTCAAATCCTAATAAACATCACCTAAAATCAAACCCAATTAATAAGAATCAACACCAACATAGAACCCATATATCTTCCTAAAAAGAAAAATCGCAAACTAGCACATGCAAAAAGCTCTAAGCGATCTAGTAATCTCCTAACTGTCAAAAAATACATTTGAAACATATAAATATGATAAGAAAATTATAAATTTTTTGGGCAATAATTTTCGGCTTAGTTGCCCAGAAAATAAAAATCACAATCTGTGACTATTCAAAAATCAATCTATAGAATAACCAAGTAATCATTTCCCATATAAATTAGATAAATGAATTTATGCAATTTATTATTTATCTAGTAATACAAACTCCAAAATTACCATTGAAAAAAGTAAATAAATTCAAAAGAATGAATTTTCAATATCTAACAACATATCAGTCATAATATAATATCAAAACCTAATCAATTACCTAAAGAAAAACAAATCTGAAAACTCATTTGCAGACAAAGTGTGAAGAGTAAAAAGAGAAAGAAATTGACAGGTTGAATTTTAAAATTTGAATTAGATCACTTCACCAACATAGCTATCTCACTTCAACTTTACCCCATCTCCTTTCATGCATGTTGACCTCTTATCTACAACACTCTCACTCCTCGGCACCATAAAAACTCATGGCTTCTCATTTAATTTGTTGCTAGTCTCTTCATTTGCTCCTTCTCCTCCTTTTTATTTATTTGTTTGTATGTTGTGGCTGATGGTGTGCAAGAGATGGGATGGAGAACTATCGATAATCGTGTTCATCGCGATAAAGTAGAGGGGGTGATTGGAATGGGTGGGATGGTGGATAGGGTGAGTGCCTGGTAATGGTGAAGTGGAGGATGAATCTTATATTTAATTTATGTGATTTTAAGTTATTCTTCTTGTTGATTTTGTCGTTATGTTTCATCAGTTAGCTGTGGATGAGAGAGAGAGATAGGGAGTGAGAGTTGTGAATGAAAGAGACAGAGCTACAGACGAGAGAGGGAGGGCTGTGAAAAATTTTTAGTTTTTTATTATTTTTTCAACGCATCTATTTCAAACATTTTTTCAAATGAGAATTGTTCTTAAATAATTTTAAAAATAAGAGTTTAAGTACTAAATTAATTAAATAGTTAATTTTATCTTTAATTAAACTTTTTAAAATAGTTCATGGATCGATTTACTCTTTTATGCCTTTTATTTTCTATAAGCGTCCAGATTCTTTCATTTTCATAAAATCGCAATCACAAAATCATATACCATAAGATTAAATGAATCCTTTATAATAATACTCTTCTTATACAATTTCTTTTATACTTGTTATGTTAAAAATAATTAGTTTAGTGGTCTAAATAGTTGAATGTTTCTTTTTAAGCCATTTAATTAGGGTTTAAATCTAAACACTCTGATTC
>CATIWR010155680.1:0-29747 GCA_949677035.1 Omphalea diandra
CTAACCATGCATGATTAACATGTCATGAGAGGTTAATTTCAGGTGAGAAGAAGATAAATTAACTTACCTATTATCCCAGAATTAGAAAAACTTAGGCAGCTCACTTTTCTCCCTCTCTTCTTCTTCTTCTTCTTCTTCTTCCTTAGCTCTCTCTCTCACTCTCTTTCTGCCATACCTCACGAATTGCCCCTTATTTCTGATCCTAATTGTCAGATATAAACTTATTATAACAATATAAAATCATGGTGCTTTATTTCTATTGGTTGGAAGTTCACTTTTCTTCTTTTAGTCCCTCTTCTTCACTCCTTAAGCACCTTTATCCATCTCTCAATCATTAAATGCTCCTTATACTCTTAAATAAGCTCTATAACACCATTATTTATGATGCTATAACATGCACATAACATAAGACAATTTTCCATGCAGTACAAACACTACATATATGTTCAAGTGTCCCAAATATAACGGTGCAAGTGTCATTATCATGCTTCTACAAATCGCATGACTAAATGATCATTTATCGAATACATATGTTCATGTGGGATTTCATATCATTTATGCAATGAATATGTTCATGTGATAATGCCAATGAATGTGGATAGGGATGTTACATGAAGGCTGCCTAGGGCTTTCCTAAAGTTTCTTCTTTTGCATGAGTGGCACCGAAGATCATGGCAAAGGTTTTAAGGCATGCCACGAGGCTTCGATTGTCTATGACTTGTATTACCACTTGGCGATTGTAGCCTCTATCATGGTAGTCCCTCTTCCCTATCTTTGAATTTTATTTATTTTCCTCACTTTTAGCACTTTAGGTTTGAATCATCTTTTGCAGGTAAACACTAAGTTAGCTTAAAAAATATTTAGAATTAGTCACAGGACACTTATCTTTAAATTTTGAAATTTTTATTTGGCCATCTGCTAATTAGTTTTCAACCTTGATTGGCATGTTTGTGTTGATTTTTGAAAATTTGCACAAAAATCATCAGAATTAATTTATAGGATAACCTAAAAAATTGAAATTCATACATGCGCCTTCAAATAATTTGCTCATTATGTTGTAAGTAATTTTGTATTATTATTTTGTAAACCTTTGCTAGGTTCGAACTAAATCATGCCAACTTTTTGAGCTTTGTATGCATTATTATTGAATCAAAATTTGGAATTCTTATTAGATTTTTCAAGGAGCATTAATTTTGTTAATTTTCCATTAAGTTTCACAAATTGCCTTTGTTATGGTCAGGGTTGGTTATTTTTTGCTTTTTTATTTTTCCTTGTATTATATGAGTACTTGCATATGAAAGAAGTGAAATATTGTTTTTATTGCCCTAGAACTTATGCCATTTGCACTTCTAAAATTGTTGACTTGATTTTCTTCTGTTATCCTAGCTGACTCAAGCAATCGTTACTTTTTTTATTTCTGTATTTGTTTACCACTTTTTCTTATTGCCTTTATTTCTCTTTTTCTTGTGGTGTTTTTTTTTTTTAATGTAAGAGCTTGAAATTTTGCCTTCCATTACTTGCAAGGTGATGTCTCCTTTAGCAAGGGAAGTAGATTTATTAGTTTGACTAGAGATTAGTTCAAGGAGCTACACCCATGCGTCATTGCTCGTCAAAAAGAGATTGGTCTTCTGTCATTCCTTAGGATGCTATGGACAAGGTCATGCAAGGCAACTTGACTATGACACAAATGCTAATTGAGAGGTGGATGGACACTACCCACACCATCTATCTATCGCAAATTAGGGAGGTAAAGATCATGCTAGGGGACTTTACCTACTGACACTAGTGTGCACTACCTAGTATTACAGTGGGACTATGTCCATCGTTTCCTCGGTTATGTGCCCCAGTCGAAAGGAATCTCTCTTTTTAGCTATCTAATTTGAAGGTATACGCTTATATTGTTGTACATGATAGTCTGCCTGAGGTGGTTGACTAAGTGGCCTGTGTAACCTACTATACAACTTATTAGGGATAATGTTTGCAAACCCTTAAGACGTGGTAAAGATTTGTTTGCTATCAGCGATCGATAATCTAGGGCTCATTCACCATTTTTGTTGAGGACTTGCAATGCTGGTATTTATGTACTGATTCCTCGATCGATGTAGTTAAGGGTTGTTATAAATGTGTGGTGTATGGCATATGCTTATTATAAATAAATTTTCAAACCTCATTATTTTGCTTACTTATTTACCTTTTAGTGATCTTTAAATTGATATTTTACTTTTTTGACAAGCTTAGGAAGTGGAGCTAGGGTTGCTAGTAGGCGGCAATCCCCTATTAGATATGGATAGCTACTACCTATGGTTCATGAGGTGGAGCTTTGTTCACTACTGAGAGTCATTGATTGAGGTAAAACATAACTATCTGAACTTCATTACCCTAGACCAAATATTCTTATCCTATAAAAGAACTGACCATTAGTTTCTTTTGTTAGTTATTAATCTTGGTTTTATACTTACAGTAATAAATTATTATCCTTTATTCCTTTTACAATTATGCTTGGACTAAAGAGGGCCTACCTATGGGTGGTAGCTCGAGGTGGCTGAGGATGAGGACTGCTCTTACAATGGTGTTTGCTAGTAGGGTTGTTATTATAGGAGTGGTACCTCAAGGAGTGGGTCCTTTTATGGTGCGAAGGGTTAGATGTTCGGCTTATGCCTTAGGTATGCTTTCAACAAGTATTGAATGGTGAACATGAAAGAGAAGGAAGAGATTTGAGAGGCATTGTGGTTTATGCCAAGGGATTAGCTAGTAACGGGAGGCATTGACTATTAAGGCTAGATGGACAGGTCCCTTTTTGGGGATGATCCTTGTTGCTGAGATGACGATCTAGGAATTCCCATAGCACGGGGCACAAAAGGGGACGAATTTGCACTATGGAGCCTAAAGGATGATGGTGTACTATGAGCAAAAGCCTTTGAGCCTATTTCTATTATTCAGGGTTGCAAGAGGGGCCACACTTTTGGTGTAAAATGGTTAGAGCCAATGGTGTTAGGTAAGCTCAAACCTTTCCTAAGTAGAAGAATTTGATTTATATGATAACACTATACATTTTTTTCATTTTGGAGACATCGAGATTTGCTCCATATTAGAAGAATTTGATGTTATTCTCGATTGTTAGATCATAGGCACCAATTAGATTGCCCTATGGCATATGAATTACCCACACATCCAAAAGATGAAGCTATTCAATCTATGATATGATGAGGTACCCATGTACACTATGGGTGAAGAAAAGATTCTTATATCTTTATTTCATGCTCTTTATCCTTCTAGGGGCCACACATGGAAGGCATAGACTTATATTACAATGACCATTCTGATGGGAGAGTTCCTGCTCTAAAGAAATGATGGAGAAATAAATATAAAAACTATGCCTTTTTATCAAAGAGATTGAGCTTGGAAAAACCTAGTCCTGACCATTCTTGGTGAGACCATTATAAATTTGGATAGAGTATTTCCTAGTATTAGAAATTTCATTTTAGGAGTCCATTGTTACTTCAGATACAATTCTTGTCTTGTAGCCTTTTCTCCTTATTTATTATTCTTATTTTATTCTTTGTTTTTGTTATTTTTATTTTATTGCCCTAACTTTTGCCTAAAGTGCTCTTCTGGGTTTTCAATCCATCAAGTTGTTTTTTTCTTTTTTTACTTTGGTTGCCTTTTCAAGTTTGTAACCTAATTAGTTCTTTTTTTTTTTTTTTAAGATATGATTGTAAGAGAAATTAAGCTTGTTTGTTATTCCATTGTGGATGAGAGATGTTATTTCCCATAGCACCATTCAAACTATTATTTGTTAAGGCCTATTATCACTAAGGAAGAGTGGACATAATGGTTTTCTCACATTACTGATCCCAATATCTGTTAGACTTGTCCTTGGTGGAGGTTGATTCAAATTACCCTAAGGACTTATGAAGACTATTTGATTATCCATGATTTATCATCCAGTACCTTTTATATTCCACCTAGAGTCCATCATTAGTGTAGGATCTAATAAGACACAATGGGTTTCCTCCCTACTTACACTGAAGAACATTTAACTCAATGCCTTTTAGAGAAAAAGAAGGCCACCTAGGTGGATCACTACACTTATCATATATTCTTAGTTAAGACTTCTACCTCTGATGATGTTGATTTTGAGGCTTGGTTACATGGCAATTAATGGCTTATGTTTGGATCCATCAAATGAGCATATGAAAAAGAACTTATGATATTTCATTTTAGTTTAAATGAATGTTTAACAAAAGACTACTTTGATCATGTAAATGTATTTCATTCTGATGTTATGCTTAACATGAATCATTACATTTTGCACATTACATATCAATTAGATGCACTCAATAGTAGTACATTAGTTATCTTATTGTTTTGCTAAATGCCTCTGACTTATAGATTTCCTGTTCTTCATCTTTGTCATTTAGCTACTGTCTCTTACTTTGTTATCTTGCTATTGGCTTCCTAATGGTCGTTTGCACTCTCTCTACTCTACTTTTTGCTTTTCTTTAATATTTATTTTATGTCATAATTTTTGCCTGAGCTGCCCTTTCCAATTTTTGACTTAGGGAACTTTCCTTTTTTTTTTCTTTTCTTTTATTTTTTTATGTGCCCTAATTTTGCCTAAGTTGCCCTTTTGGGTTTTTCACTTAGCGAGTTAATTTCACTTTTTTTTCACATCCTTATTTGTAGTACTTCTTCAACCTGTCGGGTTTGTAGGCTCAGAGAATCATTTTCATCCATGTCTAACAATTTTACAATGTCAACTGAATAGATTTGCTTGACCATATAGGAACCTTCCCCATTTGGCTTAAATTTTCCTTGGGGATCTTGAGCCTGCGATCTAATTGCTTTCAACACTAAATTGCCAACCCTTATGGTACTTACTTTAACCCTTTTATTAAAAGAACATGCCATCCTAGCCTGATACAACTGGATGTGATAGAGAGCTTTCAACCTTTTGTTATCTAGTAAGGCCAATTGTTCGAACTAACTTCTTACTCACTTATACTCAAGAATCTGTATTTCGACTAATATATGTAAGGACTTAATTTTTGTCTCAATGGGTAGTGTTGACTCCATTCCATATATCAAAGAGTATGACATCATTCTTATTAATGTTTTGGTTGAGGTTTGGTACCCTTATATCACAAAAGGCAACTTATTAGACCAATATGATAAGTTTCCACCATATTGGCAAGGATGTTCTTATAATTTTTATTGGCTACCTCAATTGTTCAATTGGCTTGTGGCTTATAAGGTGATGACTTATGATGGATCACTCTATATCTACCCAATATTGTCTTGACCTAAGCTTGAAAGTGTATTTATTGTCTACAATAATATGGTGAGGTACCAATAGTGATAAATAAGATTATTTTCTATGAATTGAGCTATTTGTTTTACTCATACTTTACTAAAAGACTTAGCTTTTATCCATTTTTGAAAAGTAATTCACTTCTACCATAATGTTTTTATGACCCCTTGTAGAAACTGTCTTAATTTCCACGTTCAAATTAATACCCCAAGTTGTTTATATCCAAGAAAAAGTTAGATTATGTAATTCCATTGATGGTAGATGATTGAGGCTGTCGTGAACTTAACACTTGTGATAGTTTTTGGCTATTTAAATACAATCCTACTCCATAATGGTCCAATAATATCCCATCTTTAAGATTTTCCTAGCCAAAGCTTTTTCTATTCATGTGGGGACCACACACCCCTGCATGTACTTCTTTCATGACCTTGCTTGCTTCTTCTTCTGTTCAACATCTCAAGTGAACCCTATCCAGCATCCATTTGTACACCATGTTGTCATAAACTATGAATTCAGATGATAACCTCCAAATTACATCCTTATCTCTCTTTTTGAACCCTTCAGGGTACTCTCTAACTTCCATATACCTTTCACATCATAAGACCATGGACGATTGTCTATTAACACTTGCATCACCCCATTGTCGACATGGCATGATGTTATGGATCTAAATATGAGTAGTGGCTTCATCGGTATCTTTTTTGGTCAATCCCAAATAAAGACCAAAGTGGCTAAGGCACCAACCATTGCATTCTCCTCCCAAAACAAATGATAAAATATGATCCTCTAAAAATTTTAGATCAATTTCTTCAAACAATCTAAACATGGACCTAGACATTCCTCCTTCAACTCTCATTTATCGGTTACCTGAGAGATGACTAACAATAAATATTTAAACACTTCAGCTATCCTTATCCTCATCTATATTAAAGATTCCAACACAAGCACAAAACCTTTATATTCGACCGTGTTATTAGTCACCATGAAATTGAATTTCTTAGCTAAAGGGAAAAGCCCTCCTTCTAGTGGCAATAAGATCACACCTATAACAATTCTTTTTTTATTCACCATACTAACAAAGTATATCCTCCAACCTTGAGGCTCAATTGCTGATAGCCCTACATCTAGAAACTTGGGAAGTTTGAATCTTCCCTCTTTAAGAGACTGTTAGGCCAAATATTTTACAATTTCTTGTCCTTTAATCACATTCTTAGTTACATAATTGATGTCAAACTTTGTCAACAATATTAAACATTTTGCTAAATTTTCAGTTAAGTAAGGGGGCCTTGTGTAGATACTTGATCGAGTCAAGCTTTGAAACTACTTCAACGGAGTATGACTGAAAATAGCGCCTCTACTTTTTTATGGCCCATACCAAATCTAGAAATGATTTTTCTATTTGATTATACTTTTCATTGTAAGAGAGTAGTTTCTTTTTTAGGTAGTACACAATGTGCTCATTCCCCGTCTCATCTTCTTGTACCAACATTTCTCCATAAAACTCTCCTTAACTGTGGGATGCATAATTAAGGGCTTCCCCAACATTGGGGATTTTAACATTGATGTGTTAGTTAGGTACCCTTTTATCTTCTTAAAAGCTTTTTGACACTATTCCTTCCACTTCATCGGATAGTCCTTCCTTAACAGTTTGAAGATAGGCTCATAAATAGGAGCGAGTCTAGCTATAAATCGACTGATGTACTAAAGATGACTTAATAAATCTCAAAATTCCTTTTCTTTCCTAGGTGTAGGCATATCTTAAATGTCCTTTACCTTATCCAAATCCACCATGATCCCTTCTTTGCTTACTATATCTCTCAACAATTTATCAGATGTAACTTCGAACATGCACTTTTTAGGATTCAGCCTTACGTTGCATTAGTAAACTCTTTTTAAGAAATTTTGAAAGGCTTTAAAGTCCTTCCCTTGTCCTAAGTTTTACCATTATGTCATCTACATACACCTTTATTTCCTTATGGTTTAAGTTATAGAACAAAGCGAACGACATTCGCTGGTATGTTGCCCCTGCATTCTTTAATCCAAAATGTTTCACCTTATTATAATAGTATGTCCACCACTCATTAATTAAAGTTATTTTCACCTTATCCATGATTGCCATGAGGATTTGATTATAGCTTAAGAATACATCCATGATGGAGTAAATGACAAATGTCACGACACTATCAACCAATACATCAATGTAGGGTAAATGGAATTCATCTTTTAAGCAAGCCTTATTTATGTCCTTGTAATCAATACACATCCTCACTCTCTCATCTTTCTTTGGTACCAGTACTATGTTGGCAACCATTCAAGGTAATAAACTATATCTATAAACTTGGCATTTAATTCCTTTGCTACCTCTTCTTTAACTAGTTGGGCCTACTCTGGTCTCATTCTTTTTAATTTCTACTTTACCAACCTCATTTATGGGTAAGTCAAAATTTTATGCTAGACTATCCATCTATCAACCCCTGGCACATCCTTGTATGTTTAAGCAAATACCATATGATATTTTTTAAGCAAATGTTCAAACTTTCATTGCTTTTCTAGTGTATCATTACTCGCAATTAGCAAGATCATTAGATTTTTCTGAGTGCCAAGATTAAATGCAGTGGTATGCATAGAATTAATATTAAATATGCTTATGACATGGTGTAAGCTATTCATACTACCATCAAGAAACACATCACATAAGTAAGCAAATTCATCATTCATTGCCTTAATGTTGAAATAAATGAATTGGCATCCTCAAAAAGACTAGAACAAGAATATTAGAGGTTTTGAGAAAAACATCTTCCTTTGGTAAATTAGCAGAAATCCCTTTGACATTGAACTTCTCTTCCTCTTTAGCTTTCTTCTCACTAATTATCCCAAGAGTAGCATTTAAATCGTTGACATATTTAGAACTAACTTCCTTCTCAACTTTCATGCAACCTAGTCTTTACTATAACCTCAAAATCCTATTTCCTCTTATCATTTCTTAGCTCAATCTTCATAAAGCTTTCCCAAACTGTTATCCTATCCAACTTAGCCTACTTAGCTTTTGGTGTATGACCTTGTGTTTCATCATCACCCATATCTTCAATGGAACTCACAATCATGTCCTTAATGTTTGCCAAGATAATTCTTATGTACATCCATTGAATGAATTTGCATAACCTAGTATATCCCTATTTCAAATCAATTAGGGTGTATCTTGATTAACCACTTCAAAGTTCTTCTTCCTAAGGTCATCACCAATTACCCCAAATTGTTAGTCCATGATATATTGCTCATGTTCCTCGTCATTTGTCTTCCATTTGTCATTTCACACTTATATGGTTTGTGGACCATACAAAAGTGCAAACTGGTTTGATTCCTGAGTATCCCTTATCTCTACATCCTACTAATCCTTTTTCTTCTTATCTTCTTCTTTTTGCCATCTTCCTCTAATGAATCCTGGTATTCAAATAACTTATTTCCCTAACTACAGTCTGAAAGAATGATTTCTCAAAGTCATTCATAAAATCATCACCCATTTATTTCTCTTCTTCCTCAGTAGTCTCTTCCTTAACTCCTCAACCACCTCTCTTTCTTTCACAAATAAGTCAAACAGAGGGCCATGTAGATCTCTTATCTTGTGTTTTCCTCCCTTTTCTATGATAACCCAATCCTTTCTTAATGGTCTGAGTAGGAATTTTTGGAAATTTTGACACACTTGTAGAATTCTTCCTCAATCCTTAGCCTAGTAGAAAATTTATATTCTTCATATTGCCCATCACTTTTAGGTCATCCCATTTTATTTATAACCCTAACAACCTGAAAACCTTTAAGATTTAGAAAAGCCATACTCAATATTAATACAATCTCCCAAACTTTCATACAAATAGTCACCATCTCTACCTTGTAGGGGATCTTTACCTTCTGATCCCAATAATAATGCAAAGGTGACAAGGATGTCTAACATCATAAATTCCATTATTGTCTCTACAACCCCAATTTTCACCATGGTTTTGAACGCTTAGTTGTAAGCCTTCTATTGTCGTCATAGGCCCGAATGATGCTATTGACGCTTCCAAGTCTTTCTCTGATACTCTAAATTTATGCCATAACTTTAAAAGGCAAATGTTGATTCTAGATCCATTATCTGCCATCACACATAGAGTTTGCCTCCCCTTCACCTTGACTCTTACAAATAAAGCCAAATTATGATCCCTTTCTTCTAATGGCAAGCCTTTATTTGAGAAAATGATCTTTCCCTTACTAGTGACCAAAGCAATGGCATCTTTTGATGTTGCTTCTTTGGAGATGATCAAACTCAATAAAGCTTCAACCATAACCTTCTTGTATTCTTGAGAAAGGATGAGTAGTTCATATACACTAATCTAGGTTGACATCTTCTTCAATTGCCTCATAATAAGGTTGTCCTCCTTCTTTTCCTTTATTATAGGCTTATTTACTTCTTTCTCAACCCTTAGTTCCTTAAGGGCTTTTCTATCAACATAATACTTTTCACTTCAAGTTGCATGACCTACCTATTATTCTCCTCTATTTTCATCACTCTTTTCCCACAGTTTGATCGTTTTCCCTCTTTCCACTTCTTTTATCTCGTCATATGAGCTCTCTCCCAGGGATAAATAGTGCAAATGATGACTGCAACTTTTATTAAAGTCACCTTTTTAGACAACCCCTTTAAGAATTCTCAAATATATCATAAATGTCCCTTAGTTCAAAGGTGCCTCATATGCTTAGTCTTTTAACATTTAGTAGAATAATAATCTTATTATCAATGAGAACTTGAATCTCATGCCTCAACCTATTGTAGTCATTAGTGTCATGCCTAACTCCTTAGTGGAAGATATAGTAAGCATTGACATCATAATTCCTCGACAACAAATTAGGATTTAGCCTTGGTGTTAATGGTTTCATTACACCCTTTTTGTGACCTCTCAAACATCTTAGATAAAGGCATTTCAAAATTAGTAAACTATCATAGGGCCCTTACTGTGTTCACATCAGTTGTCTTGTTTCCTTTTCTTTGATGTTGGGATGGTGCACTTCTCCTTCCTCCATACTGCCTATTCAATTCAGTCTCTAATTCCTTGACTTGCAAGCTAGCTTTCTTGAGATCTTTAAAATTATGCACCAACATGCCTTTAATCCCTATACTAATGCCAAGCAGAGCCCTTCTAACTATCATTCTAGCTTGTTTCCCCTCATTTGGTTTGGTAGTCACTTCATAGACCATCATCTTCTATCTCATTATATAGTTATTGAAACCTTAATGACTCTAGATCTTGCAAAGTGATTTCTAAATTCAAGTTGTATGCATAATGCTTTTTCAGGCTTCTATCAGTTCCTTCTAATCTTCTATAATAGTTTTTGGCTAGTTGAAATACCAAATCTTAATATATCTCTCTAGTGATAATTCAAAAAGCTGTAACATAGTGTCAGTTGATGCCCTAGATGCGTTTTATAACTAACACATAAGAGCGGATATGATTCATACATTCTAAGCTTCCATGAATTTAGGAGCTTAACCATTTAAAAATTAGCTAGAAGCTTCTCAAGCTTGCGGGAAGCAACTTTTTAATATCAATTCCTTTCTCTAGATCCTTAATGCCAAATGTCTTTTGCATCTTCTCCAATTATTAGATTAGATCATCAAATCAAGTGCTCTCTTTTTCACTCTCTATAGGCTTATCAAGAATAGTAGTAGTACTCCCTACCTCCTTAGTCACCTTGCTCTCATGGTACTCTTTCACCGAAAATAGGTCATCATTAATCACCACAGGTTGAGGTGCCTCCATTGGCACTTTGCCCTTATCAATCCTACTTATAAATGCATCAACCTTTTTGAGAATTTCATTAAGGCATTTATTTATCTCATTAGTAAATCTTTCCTCTATTGTGTGGCTTAGGTAAGCCATTATCCTTTCTATGATCTTAGGTTGCACTGTTAGTTCCATGATTAATTTTATCTTTAGATCGAGCTAGGCATCTTACTTTTCCTAGCTAATCAATTCCCTCTTCTTCTCTATGAGGGTTTGGATGAAGCTATGATGGTTAAAAAATAAATATTATTAACATGATGTATGAATAAGATAAACAATGCATCTATGCTTGGAATGCACATGTAATTGTAAAAGATTCTTCCAACATTATTTCTCTCGCACACGAGGTCTAGAGGCTCTTTCCTAGGCCGATCCTTATTCTTTTGCCATAATGGGATAGAGAATATAAGGTGATCTCCTTAGACCAAGTATGGTTGAAGTCCTAAAAGAACATATATACATACGATTTAGTAGACAAAAGAAAGAGAGAATCAAATACAAAAAAGAACTCTTCACATTGCTTGAAGAAGATGTACAAGTAAGTGAAGGATCCCTTTAACAAGGAGAGCAAGGTATATACATGAATATTTACATAAGCTTTAAGAGTTTTTTATATAATGGGGTAGGGGAATATACCAATGCTTACATGGGGGATGGTAACATTAAAGGGGAATGGGGCATATGAGGGATGTCTAACCATGTTCTTTGAGGACTTCAACTCTTCTTTTGGAGAGAAATGCAAATAATGGGGATCCCATTACAAGGTACTATTGGCTCCTACATGGGCCTAACGATTAAGAAGGTTGTTACAGTTAATGGCTCCCATAAGTTTAGGCAACCCCTTATTTGACATACCCAAAGGTAATTGGCTTATGAGTGACAGACCTTTCTTTCTATCTCTTAATCCCCAGGCGGAGATTAAGTCTTAAGTTTGGAGAGTCCATTGATTTATGTAATTGCAAACTAAAGCATATGGTAAAGTATGAAGGCTAGATATAGAAAAAAGTGAACTACAGATTAAACGTGAAGTCAACTTTGAGTTCACAATGGGGCCACCACTGTGAGCGTTAATGATTCATAAGATTGCACTCAAATAAGTGGAATCTTATTTGTAATTCTATCCTTTTATCGTTCAATAAGGGGATCTAGAGGACATGGGCCATTCATTGGTATTAACCAAAAGTTATGGCTTGTGTTTGGTTTAATGGGGATCCTTTAGGCCTTACACAAATTTAAAGCCCTTTCCTTATTTTATATTTAATAGGGAACCATGGCGGGAAAGTACATTAGTATCATTCTTATTTGGAGTGTGAAGTCACCACCTGTGAGCACCTTGGGATTCACTTAAACTAATGGAATCTTGCTTGTGACTTCATCCTTTTATTAATTAATGCAAGATGGTGAGGATAAGTGTCTTTACATTGGTAATAACCCTAAGATATGGAATAGGTTTTCATCAATGAGGGATCATTTAAGCCATACGCAAGTTTAAAGCCTTAAGTCCAAATTATGGTCATCGAGGGACCAAGTCAAGACAATATATTGGTACCATCCCTATGAATATGGAGTCGCCATTCGACTTTGGTCAAGACAAGAATTCAGGGAAGGAAAATTTTAAACCTAATCTAAGTCAATTAGAAGGCCTATTTCATCTTCACCCATCAGAGATTGGGTTTGAAAATTGGGTACTGCTTACGAAAGAGGTTAGGCACCCCCTAAACCACCTGTATATTAGGATATGACCTTCGTATATCTTTGTTCACTTTTAATATTTTAATTGAGTTATTGATTTGTCCGATTAATAGTCTTAAGCATCCTTCTAACACAATCAAGCCAATCAAATCATTCCATCAATCTAAAGGGAAGTGGGATCATGCATCATGGTATAGGGATTATTATGTATATCCATACATCCATTCAAGCATAATCATCTAAAAGGGGAGGGGGTCATGCATAATGGTATAAGGATTATCATACATTATCCATATGCATCATATATCACAATCAACTATAATAATATAAGATGATGGTCAAGACCAAATTTATGGTCTAACTTAAACAAGAACATCTACACACAAAGGAAGAGAACAAGTTAGTAAGTGAAAGGAACACAAAGCCAATCAAATAAACTTAAAGTAAGAAGGAGTAAAACACATATTACCATTGGCTCATTCAAAGGCGCCTAACTATCTAAGTCAATAACATCACATGGAAGGCATTAAAACATTGGATCATAAGTAGATGCATCATGAAGGGTAAGAAACTATGAATATGCAATGTAAAATATAATAAAGGATCTTTAGTGGCCTAAGGCTAAACCATTATCAAAGAGAACCTAGGGTTAATAAACCTTTTTTCTTGCTACTGTAATGAACTAGGCATCCATGGACACTAATAACCATCATAAGGGTTAGAATGCAACTAGCAACAAAGGAGATTAAAAGGCAAAAATAACATTAATATGTTCTAAGCATAGACACAATCACAAGAAAATCTCTCAAGATCCTTGGAACACTATGTCCCTCACTTGATCACTACTCTAAAAAGATTAAGACTGAACCAAAACCATCATTAAACTAAAAATAAAAGAACACAATCATTCGCATCAGGAAGGCCATGAAAGTCATGTCAAAACCTATGAAAACTCAATTTGTGAAGTGAATAGGAGTCTTATGCCATTAGGCCTTATTATATTCTACCATTAGAGTCACAAAAGACCATAAAAACTTATGCTAAAATGAAGAAATCTAAGAAGTAAAAAGGAAAATTTTTGTAAAACTGGTGTACAAAAATAGGGTATATGGCCCATTATTGAGATTGACCTAGTTCTTAAGATGTACAAATACATTTAAGTCTATACAACCCTAAGTTTCTAGTTTTTTGAAATAAAAAGGAAAGAAGAAGAATTAGAAAAAAGGAGGAGTGGGTTTCTTAGGAGGTCGGCCCTTAAGTGCTCTCTTACCCTCAGAGGCTCACAAGTTCAATACTTTCCTATAAAATGTTTAGGGAATACAAAAAAAAAAAAAAAAACAAATATTAGGCCTATTTTACTTTGGAAAGGATTTGAAAAAGGTTAAGATTTTGAGTATTTTGTATAAGTGGTGTTTAAAGAGAGAATATGCCAGAGCAACCCTAAGGTTTTTCAAGCCTCCCTTTCCTCTTCAAAATGGGGGTATTTACAAAAGGACAAGGGTGCACCAGGGTCAAAAATAGTTTTGGTTACACCATGTCTACATTTAATCATAAAGGAGATAAATCTCTTAGAATTAGAGTTTGCATTAGGGCCGTACAACCAAGAATGGTGTGTACATCCATCTGTCAGGGCTATACAACCCTAAGGTTTGAGAGGGACCAATTCCAAAAGGTTCTGAGGGTTAGGGTTTAAGGGAAGGCTGTACAACCTATATGTAAGTTGTATGGCTCTAGCTACTAGGTTGTACAATGCTATTGAATGGGATTGTACATCTCGTTTACTTAGGCTGGCAGATTGGGCTTTGGTCATGAGCTTTGGTCTTAAGCTTTGCTTTGGGCTTCTCCAAGGTTTCCTAAGGCCTATATCTGTTCCTTTGGCAATTCTCCTTATATTTTGGGGATGTATTCAATGATTTTTATCATTGGAATTCACATCCAGAGGCTTAAAACATGATGCTTATGTTTACCTAATACTTTATAGGGCTTGAAAAACAACATTTGAGAAATGGTTATTTGAACTAGTCTCAACAAAGAAATGTAAGGAATGTAAATATTATGAAGGGTACCAATGGATACAAATCTTTACTAACTTCTCAAGCAAGTACTAAAGCTTGTTTTGATGGCTCTTCAGTAAGTACTAAGTGTTTGTGGTTGTCCTTAATAGCTTTCTAACAAAGAATAAAAATGGTTCTAGCAGCTCTCTAGCAAGTACCAAGTGTTTTGCATGCTTTAGTAATTTTATAACAAGTTATAAAGTGGTTATGGCAACTCTCTAGTAGGTACTAGGGTTTGGTATTTGGTAATTAACTTATTGACATCACTAGTGTCTTTGAATCTTTTCTTTATGGGTTCTTCAATCCTTATGATTGATAATTCTTGCCTAGGGATGCCCCTTGGGTGGACCTTGTGTCATTCGGGCTTTTTCTAACATCTCTAAAATTGAATTGATATCTTGGTAGCCTTTCTGGCTATTCTAAGGGTTTGTTCTTACCTCAGGCTAATGGACATGGGCCTAAATACTACAGGAAATATTTCCTTGGGTTTTAACATTTATAGGATGAAGAGGCTTTCATTGAAAATATTTTGAGGCTTTAAAAGAGGTTAAGTTTGTCATTGAAGGGTATTTTGAGAATTTGATTTAAATTAAGAAGCTTGGAGTGTCTTATAGGTGCTCTAAAAGTAATGAGGGAATTTAGGCAATTTGATTTGATGTTTTGGTCTCTAAAGTATTTGAGGACAATTTGGTAATTTCATTAACATTTTGGAGGGTAAAATTGTCTTTTTAGACTTTAGTATGGATAAGGGTATTTTAGTAATTCGCTCGATGGCATGGGTTGCTAAATTATCAATTTAGCCTTTTTAGGGATTCAAGATCATTTTACTAAATTGACTATTTTGAAATTTTGGTAGAACCTTTATAATAAAAAAGAGAGAGAGTTAGGCTTAAAGGAACACATTTAGGCTTATATAGCTAAAAAGAATAGGGCTTGAAAGGTTAAGGGAGAGTTAGGCATAAAAGGCCCAACTCTGGCTTACCCGCTTTAAAGGTTCTGTACAGAATGGGGATGATTGTATATACAAGTGGTCTGTACAGACTAGCTAGGGTTGTACAGAGCTAGTCTGCTATATGTACCTTATTAAGAGCGACCCTCCTCATTTGTGCTAATCACTCTTTCTCTCTCTTCCTTTTCTCTCTCAAAGTTTTGGACTTAGTTCTTAGGTTTCCTCAACTTTTTGAGAATTTACCATGGTTGAATGTCATGACAATGAGATGTTTGATGCCTATAAGGAGTTCCTCAATGAGGACATTACGATGTTGGATGCTCTAGAGTAGTTGCGATCGTAGCAAGGGTTCACATAATTGACCCACTGAAAGGCGCGATCAAAAAGATGATCCTGCTTGGATTTCCCTTAGCAGTGACACACCGACCGTCTATAATCTATACCATCATTTGGCAGAAACCACCTTGAGAGTGGCAGGCATCCCTTTCCTTTCTTTATATTTTATTTTATATATTTCCTATCTTTCTCATCATCATAGATTTTAGATGTTGTTTTGAAATTTCCTTTCCTTTTGCCAATAAACATTAGGTTTGCTTATAAAATATTTAGACATTAATTCTAAGACACTCACCCTTTTCTTTGAGTGAAGAAAAATTTATTATTTTTTCTTTTTTGTCTCAATTTACACATGTTTAGCCTTTATTCCATGACGTGCACAAAGAAAGATTGAAATTAATTTGTGAAATACTCTATGAGGGATTAAGTTATATACATGAGATAAATAAATAAATAAATAAATTATAAATAATCTATTTATTTATTTGCCTTATTGATTTGTCAACCCTGTGATACTTTACTTAGGATTATTGAATTAGTCCTAGGTTTTTTTTTTTTTTTTTTTTCCATATTCTTTCACCCCTTTTTAGAGGGAATTATTGCCTTCTAGAAGGGAGGCATGGCTGTGGGTCGTACTGAGGAGTGGCTTCATACACTTCATCTTCAAGTCATGGCCAGTCTATAGGAGACTAAGATCTAAACCTTTTTGTGCATGCATCCAAAGGAGGCCCGACCTGGCAATGACACATGCGCTTCTCAAGCAGTGGATGGGCACAACCCATACCATCTACCTGTCCCTGATAGGAGAGCTAACTATCATACCCAGGACTTCACCATTCTAACAAGGTTGCGTTTTGCAAGCATTCCTCTTATAGACTCCAGCATGCATGAGCTAGTACTTCAAAGGGACTACCTATTGAGAGTCCTTAGATGTGTTCCCCAACTCAAAGGAAGCAGGACTGTGTCGAGGTCTAGCATAGGGGCTAATGTGCCTTAGGTCACTAATGACAACTTTGATAAGGCAATAGATTTGCATGCACATTGTTTCGTATTATATGTTATATCAGGGGTTCTATTCTCGAACGCCTTTAATATAGACGAGCTTTGCCTCATTTTGGTGCTGGAACATCTAGGCATGTTTTATTACTTCAATTAGGGTTTTGCGATGCTAGTGTATCTATACTAATACCCTAACTGTTGCTCCTGAGGCAAGTGGTATATATGCGGCATTTTGAGGGTACTTATTATGAGTATCTTTTAACCCTTTATCATTTATGTATGTTTTGGTCTTGCTCCATTATTTTGGGATTTATGCAACATTTGTTGACAGGTGTGGGGTGTTAAGCTAGGCTTGTTGTAAGGGATTCATCCTGAGGCTGAGGCAAAAGGTGGCTAACTTCGCTTCTCACAGTAGAGTGGTATGGCCTACCCAAAGTCTTCCATTATTGATTGGCACACTCACCTAAACACAATCACTCTTGATTAGGTATGTCCTCCTACACAAATAAAGTTGTGTGAGTCATAGTTATTTATTTATTATTATATGGTCTTATACTTATAGTGGTCCTTTGTCTTTATTGTAATTATACCTTGATTAAAGGGGCCTTATGGAGATGTGGCCATTGGAGGCGACAAAGGAAGAGGCCATCTCCTACGGTCATTGATTAATGGTGGGGCCCTCCATTCAGAAGTAGTACTTATATGAGCACATCTTCTAATACGCATGAGCTTATATGCAAACTATGTCCTGTAGTGCCCACCTATGAGCTTATTATAGGTGATGGATTAGAGGGTGCAGAGCTTGTTACAGCGTTGCATTTGTCGCTAGGGGAGCAGTTGATTTCTGATAGGACCCCCTATAGGTTTTGGATGATTGGGGCCTTATTTGGAAGCTTCTTGTTGTCTAACGTGAGCATTTCCCTGATATGCGCCTAATGATGGAATTGTCCTCTAACATGGAGGTTAGGGTACCACTATATAAGCAAACTGGAGACCTATCACTTTCACTCTTACATCTAGCACTACTATTGCTCAGGGTCGCAAGCAAGCTCATGGATCAACTTTAGGGGACTAATAGCATATGGTAGTAGATGATATGACTTTTATGTTAGAAAACTTGGTGTGGTCTTACATGACTTACTAATGGGCTCTATGATGTCATTGCATATCACTTAGATTGTTTGCATGTTTGTACTGGCCAAGACTACCCACATGAATGTCCCTTTCTTTACTTCCTTGTACCATGACTATGATGTAAGCTTTATCACTAATAATGCTTTTTTTCCCTTTGACAGATTCCCCATATCTAGACCGAGGCTATTATCGATCTGATAGCTACCCTAAAGAGAATGTAACACAACATATGCACTATATGTAAGTTAGTAAGAAAAAACACACACAATAAAAGCAAAAGCAATGCATGCATGTGTTTTCATGGTCTGGGTCTTAAGCGTTTTGTGTCCTACTCATCCTTATCCTCATGTTTCTTATAGGAAATGATCCAACACCTGAACCACGAGATCAGAGATAAAGACCAACACCTAGCAAAGGCGAAGGCAGAGATTGAGACCTTGGCTTAAGCAGTGACAAGCAACAAGGTCAAAGATTCTGAGGTAATTCCTTCTATAGGCAAAGATAGCTGAGGCCTAGAGACTCTTATTACTTCTTAATTTTTAGGATATTTTTCTCTTTTTTTCCTTTTCCATTTTAGTATTGTACACTTTGATTGATATCTTGGATAGTTGTATAGTTTCATGGGGTGATTTGAAAGCCTCAATTTTTTATGCTTGCTTAGGTTCTAAGACTTTTTAGGATATACCGAGGTGGCACTGCCACTATTTTGGTCAAACTCTAAAACTCTTAACTTTTCAGTGTAATAAAAACAAATTTGGCTTCTAATTCTACATTTTGAGTGCTTGTTGAAACATTAGTCATTACTTGTTTATGCATGTGCTTTTTGGAACAAGTACAAAATGGTGTTTATGTCCAAAGTGCGAAAGGGAGGCCATCAATAATTTTTCAGGAGCTAGGGGACTATACAGCCTAAAATAAGGTATGTACAAACCCACTTAATGGTTGTACAAACTTGATCAAGAGTTGTACAGACCTGATGAGCTGTTTAAAGTTGTCAATCATTAACCATCTTTATCTTGGTCTAAAAATACTCATTTTATATATGCTCAACCAAACTGCCATTTTTAGCTTCCAAAATATGTCAAGAGAGTTTTTGTGATCTCTCCCACCCCAAATTTGACCGGACCTACCATTGGCGAGTCTTTCATCCTTCGTTGCCTCTCTTCTATTCATTTTAATGCACATTTCTTATGGACAACTTGTGATTCATAGGAATCCACTACTCATGCTTTTCAATTTAGGGATGCAAAGATATGTCCATTATTAGAGGAGTTTGGTGCTATTCTTGATTGCCATGTGTCATTGTTGCAGATCATATTGCGCTACCTTAGCTGCATTACCCAAATGTTCAGAAGATGATAGAGTTGTTTGACATATGGTATGAGGAGGTATCTTGGTGCACATCGGGCGATGAGGAAATTCTCATGGCTTCGTTTCTCACTCTCTTCCCCTTTAGGGGCCATTCTCAAGCTGCTCAAGCCCATATTGCGACAACTATTCTAAAGGAAGGACAAGGAGATCAATTTACATATTTTATCACTTTTAAGGGAGCTGAATCAAATAGGACCCTCATATCAATGATCTTAGGTGAGGCCATCACGGGTCTAGATAGAGCAACTCCCAATATTAGTGATTATTTCACAAGGAGCCCGGTGCTACTTCGTGTGAGAATTCGTCTTACAGTATTTTTCTTTCTTCTTCTTTTTCTCTTTTTTTTCCAATTTTCACTCAAATTTTTTTTACTGGCCTAACTTTTGGGTGGACTGCCTTTGCGGGTTGGATTATATATATATATATATATATATATGGCTACAAGAAAGGTTGGGTCTATTGGCTACCCTAACCATGGATGCGAGGCTTTACTACCCACAACATCATTCAAATTCAACCTGTTACGGCCAGCTGTTGCTAGGGCTAAGTGGACAAAGTGGATGTCCCCTACTACTATCACTGACATACGTTAGAATTTCTTATGTTGGAATTTGTGGCATGTTACCTTAAGGACCTATAGGGATTGTGTCATTCTTCTTGCTTGTCTTTAGGTGCATTCCATGATTCGACTTATGTACACCACCAGTTGAGTGCTTCTCAGATTGAGATACAATTCCTGCATTCCATTATAGAGGGTCCCTTGTCCCAGCACTTCCTGGATAAGGTTGAGGCTACAAGGACCAACTGCCATATCTATGACTTCTACTTCAGTTGAGACCATCATCCTGACAATGACTCAAAGTACATGGTGTGGTTGCTTGACATTTTGAGTTATAGGCATCACATTAACAAATAGAAGCTAATGATGTTTCACAGAAAAGTCTATTTTATATTTATTTATAGTTCAATGACATGGATGATTCATTTCACTTTAATTATGCAAATGCACTTTTATTTGATACTATGCTTAACACGAATCATTTATATTTTTCACATTACACATTAATTAAATGCATGACTACTGCTTTTAACATTGACACATTAGATCATCTAATTGTCATGCTCAATGCCTTTTCCTTATTAATCCTTCACTCATTCATCCTTTTCTTCTCTGGTGTCGCCTAACTGCCTTACCAATGGCCTATTATGGGCCAATTTCACTCTTTTGATTCTTACTTGCGTTTTTTTTTAATTTTATGCTTTAACTTTTGTCTAAGCCATACTTCGAGTTTTCCACTTAATGAGTTTTTCTACTTCTTTTTTTCTTCCTCTTATTTTCTTTTATTTTTATATACACCCTAATTTTTTACTAAACAGACCTTTCAAGTCTTTGACGTAGCAGGCTAATTTCAATTTGTTCACACCTCACACAAGTTTAGCCAGTCAAGGTTCACTAGTTTGGTGAATTCATTATCATCCATATCTGCTAAGTTTACCACCCCACTTGAGTATATTTGTTTGACCATGTAAGGGCCTTCATAGTTCAATCTTGAGCCTGTGGTCGGATTTCCTTTAACATCAGATCACCAATCTTTATCATGCTTGGCTTGATTTTCTTGTTGAACATATTGGCGATCCTAGGTTTATATAACTAGAAGTGATACGGGGCCTTCAATCTTTTCTCATCTAACAAAGGCAATTGTTCAAATCTACTTCGTATCCATTGGTACTCAAGAACCTCAGATTCAACTAATACTCAAAAAGACTTTACTTTTAGCTAATTAGTAGTACCACTTCCATTCCATATACCAAGGAGTACGGTGTCATTCTAATTGATGTCCTTGTCATAGTTTTGATAACCCTATAGAGTGAATGGTAACTTCTCAGACAAGTCTTTACACATTTCAATCATATAGCAAGGATATTTTTGACATTCTTATTTGTCGATTCTACTACTCCATTAGCCTGTGGCATATAAGATAACGACTTATATGGATTAATATGTATTTTTCCAACATGAGCTAGAGCTTTGCCTAGAAATGGATACCATTATTTGTAACAACATGGTGCAGCACATCGTAGTGGCAAATAAGCTTTTTCTCAATGAATCATGCCATATGCTTTGTCTTCAACTTACCGAAGGCTTTAACCTCTAGCCATTTGAAAAAATAGTCTACTGCTACTATAATATACCTATGCCCCCTTGTAGAAGCTAGTTTAATCTCTCTAATTGTATGATGTCCCATGTCACAAATGACTAAGGTGAGGTCAAATTTTGTAGCCTAATTAGTGGTAAATGGCTGAAGTTACCATGGACCTTACATTTGTGATAGCTCTGAACCTTTTGAATACGTCTATGTTCTATAGTAGACCAATAATATCCTAATCTCATAATCCTATTTACCAACACTTTCCCAATTGTATGGGGACCACAAACTCTCAAATACATCTCCTTCATGACCTTGCTAGCCTCTTCTTCTTTCATACACCATAAATGGACTGCGTCAAACATTCTTTTATACACTGCACCATCGTAGACTGTAAATTGTAAAGACAACCTTTGAATCAATCATTATCCTTCTTTCCAACCTCTTCAGGTAATTCATCACTTTCTAGGTACCTTTGTATATCAAAATACCATGGATGGTTCTCCATTGACACTTGAAGCACTCCTTTACCCATACAATATGATGCCCCAAACCAAAGTGTGATCAATGGTTTCATGGGCATTGTCTCCAATCCATCCCAAATAAACACTAGTGTGGCTAAAGCATCCACCATTGCATTATCTTCCTTTAGTAGATGATGGAATGTGACCCTTTGAAAACTTTTCACCAATCCCTTTACATCCTATAACCAAATGTTCTTCTTTCAATCCCTATTCTTTCATTGCATGTGAAATGACTAGAGCGAATCTTCAAACACCATTATCATTTTAACCCTTATCTAGAGTGAATCCCTATTCTTTCATTGCCTATGCAAAGTGCCCTTTCTTTGTTTTTTACTTCACCATCATGTCATCTATGTACACTTCCACCTCTCTATGGATTAATTCATACAACAAGGCCATTTGCTTATATGTTGCTCTCACATTTTTCAACCTAAATGGCATCACTTTATAACAATACACCCCTCATTTTATGATAAAAGTCATTTTTACCTTATTTATGACAGCCATGCAAATTTGGTTGTACCCATAAAACCCATTCATGAAGGAATACATAATGTAGGTTGCGGCACTATCAACTAACACATCAATGTGCAATAAAGATAAGTCATCCTTTAGGCATGTTTTGTTCATATCCCTATAACTAATACATATCCTCACTCTCTCATCCTTCTTCAGTACAGTTATTATGTTAACTAGCCTTTTAAGGTAGCCCACTACCTTTAAAAACTTGGCATCCAATTGCTTTACAACTTCATCCTTGACCAATTGGGCCCACTCAAATCTCATTCTTTAAAGCGTCTATTCAATTGTTTCATCTGCGAGAAGGCTGGGATTTTGTGTTATGCAATTTCCCTAACAACTCTTGGCATATCTTTATATGTTCAAGCAAAAACCCTCTAATATTTCCTGAACGGTTCAAACTTCCTTTGCTCCTCTAGTGTGACATCACTAGTAATGAGCAAAATTTTTGGACTTTCCAATGTGCCAAGATTACATGTAATGGTATAAACAAAATTAATGCTAAATATGCTCATGAAATGATGCATGTTATGCACACTACCATCAAGAAGCACACCACACTAGTAAGCAAACTCATCATACATTATTTTAAAATTAAAAAGGAATTCATCATCATTCTTAAATAGCCTAGAAATAAGAACATCCATAATGACAAGAATGTTAGCTTCATCTAGTTGGTTGATAAGTGTTTCATTTACTCAAGCCTTTTCTTCTCTTTCACCCTTTACCCTGTTAATTAGAAACCCAAGATTGTATTCAACACAAAATCTGCATCTTTTCCATTCGTTGTACTAGCAACAACCTTGACAACTACCTCAAAACTTTGCTTCATCCAATCATCCCCTAGCTTAATTTTTGAAAATCTGCCTAGTGTCATACCATCTGCTTGGTCTTGATCATATGGCCTTACATTTCCTTACCTCTTACTTCCTCGCTAGAGCTCACAATCATGTTCTCCATATCCTATAGTTTTATCCCTATGTAAACGACCTTAGTCAACTTACACGGCTTGGTATACTCCCATTCTGAATCCACAAAGTGTATATTTTTCTTTATCAAGTTAATCCCTTCTTTGTTTGCTCTTCTGCAAAGGCCCATAATTTTTTATCCAACTTATATTACTCCCTGTATTCATCATTAATCTTTTTCTTATCATTTCATAGCCATGTAGATTGAGGACCACACAGAACCACAAGCTGACCTGATTCTTAATCATCTTTTGTCCTTGCAATCTGTTTACCTTTCTTCTTTCTTTTTTTCTTCTTATCCCACTCTTTTGATGAGTCCTGATAATTTTGACATCCTAGTTCACTAAAAGGCCTTCTAAAGTTCATCATATATCACTGCCTAATGACTTCTCATTTTTTATGGTCCCTTGCTTAACTTTTCTAGTGATTTCTCCTTCTTCCATAGAGAAATCTGATAATGGTCCACATAAGTCCCTTACTTCTAGCTCTGACCCTTTATCATGATACCCCAGTCCTTTCATTATAGTATGAGTGGGAATACCTGGAAACTCTAATATGCTAATAGAATTCTTCCTTAACCCTGTCTTGGCAGAAAGTTCATGTTCTTCATAATCCCCATCACTTTAGAATCAACCCACTTATTAGTGACTTCAACAACCTAAAACCCTCAGATATGTGGAACAACCACACCTAAAGCTGATACAATTTCTCTAACCTCAGTACAGATGGTCACAATCTCCCTTTTATAAGGAATCTTGACTTTATGATGGACAGCAGAAGGAAAACCACTGAACAGGTGATGCCATGGTTTTCTTACTAATAACAAAAAGGTGATTGGGATATCTAAGAATGTAATTTGCAGCATTGTCTCCATTATGCCTATCATGACTAGAGTTTTAATTACACTTGAAGCTAGCCTCTTACTATCATCATAAACTCAAATGACATTGTCAGAAGCTTTCAAATCTTTTTACGACAATCTAAACTTATATAGCAATTTTGAGGGGCAGATGTTAATTTCAAACAATCATTGACCATCACATATGGTGTCTGTCTCCCCTTCACCTCAACTCAGATGAATAAGGCCAAGTTGTGATCCTTTCCTTCTAGTGGTCGATCCTTATCCAAAAAAGTGATTTTATCCTTATGAGTCATAAATATGATGGCATTCTTCGGAGTAGCTTCCTTTAAGATAATTAAACTCGATAAAGCCTTAACCATAGCCTTTTTATGCTTTTAGGAATAGCTTTCTTCATGACCTCCTCGATATTAGTAATAACAACTTCTTTGGGAATTTTAAAATCTATTATAAATATCCCCTGATCTTGGGGAGGAACATTATAATAGTTTGGGAGAGGATTCCTACGAATATTGATCCTTCTAAAATTCAATAGAGCAATCATCTTATTATTAATAAGATCCTAAATATCATGTGTCAGCCTATAGCAGACATCGATGTTGTGACCCACTCCTTATTCCTCCTACAGATGAGGTCTAGTGGCTAGTTCCTAGGTGGGGTCTCATTCTTATACCATGATGGGACAAAGAATGTCTGGGGTTACCTCGAACTAAGAAAAGTTAAAGTCTCAAAAGAACATATACACAAAGGTATTAAACAAAAGAACCTTTTACATTATTTAGAGGAACATATATAAGAAAAGAAAGATATCCCTCCTAGGAAAGAGGGATGTACATAGAAAACATTCACATAGTAGGGAAGGGGATGCACAAGTACTTATATGTAAGGAATAGCTACATCAAAAGTAGGTAAGGTAACATTTATGCTTACATTAGGGATACATAGCCATGTTCTTTGAAGACTATTATTGTTCTCGGAGGAAGAAATGCAAACAAGTAGGATGTCCTATTTGAAAGTACTATTGGCTCCAACATATGCCTAATGGTTAAGAGGGTTATTGTAGTTAATGGCTCCCATAAGCTTGGAGGGCAATTTTCGTGATCCTCCATTTGATATATTTGAACGTACAAGGCTCATGAGAGATGAATCTTTCTCGTAATCTCCTAAGCCAAATTGAGCTTAAGCCTCAAGTTTGGAGAACCATCGATTTATCTAAGGGCAACCTAATGCTCATGGTGAAATGTGGAGGCTACATGAATGCATTGTACTCAGTATCAACTTTGAAATATTAAAAGTGAACCATAGATTAAATACAAAATCAATTTCAAGTCCCCATAGGAGTCACCACTATAAGCGCCTCGGGTTTCACTCGAACTAGTATAATCTTGCTTGCGACTTTATCTTTTTATCAATCAATAGGGGATCAAGAGGATGAGGGTCTTTACATTGGTAATAACCATAAGATATGGCATCAGTTTCGATCAATGAGGGATCCTTTAGTCTTTACATAAGTTCAAAGCCTTAAGTCTAAATTATGGTCATCAGGAGACCAAGTCGGGACAATACATTAGTACCATCCTTAGAAATCTAGAGTTGCAACCAGACATTAGTCAAGATAAGAAACTCGGGAAGGTAAAATCTAAACCTAATATTAGTCAATTGAAGGCCCATTTCATTTGTACCCTATCATAAATTAGGTTTGAAATTGGGTACTACTTTAGGAAGAGATTAGGTACCCCCGAGCCGCCCAGATATTGGGATTTGGCCTTTCAACATCTTTGTTTCACTTTTAATATTTTAATCGAGTTATTGATTAGTCTGATTAATGATCCTAAGCAAGCTTCTATTGCAATCAAGCCAATCAAATCATTATATCAATCTAAAGAGGAGTGGGGTCATTTATTATGGTATAGGAATTATAACACATATTCATACATCCATTCAAGCATAATCATCTAAAAAGGGAGGAGGATATGCATTATGGTATAAGGATTATCATATATTATCCATACACATCATACATTACAATCATCCATAATCATATAGAATGATAGTCAAGACCAAATTTATGGTCTAACTCAAATAAGAACAACTATACCCAAAGGAAGAGAACATGTTAGTAACAAAAGGAAAACAAAGCAAAACATATAAGCTTGAAGTACAAAGAAGGAGCAAAACACATATTACCACCTCTCCTATGCAAAGGTGCCTAAGTAAGTATCTAAGTCCATAGCATCATATCCCAACATCACTTAGAAACCATTAAAACATTAGAGCATAAGTATATGCATTATGAAGGGTATGAAAATATGACTATACAATGTAAAGTATAATGAAGGATCTTCAATTGCCTAAGGCTAAACCACTGATAAAGAGGTCCTAGGGTTAATAAACCTTTTTTGTTACTACTCCGAAGAACTAGGCATCCATAGATAGTACTAACCATCACAAGTGTTAGAATGCCACTAGCAAAAAGGAGATTGCAAGGCTAAAATAGCATTCACATGCTCTAAACATGGACATATATCATAAGAAAAGCTCTCAAGATCTTTAGAACACTGAGTCCTTTACTTTATCATTGCCCTAAAGTGATTAAAATTGAACCAAAACCATTATTAAAGCAAAAATGAGAGAACACAAATATGCATATAAGGTAAGCCATGAAAATCATTTCTATAAACCTATGAAAGCTTCATTTTTTATGTGAATAGGAGTTGTAAGCCATTAGGTCTCATCCTATTCTATCATTAAAGTTGCAAAAGATAATAAAATGTTGCATTGAAATGAACAAATCAAAGAAGCGAAAAGGAAAATTTTTGTAAAACTAGTATAGGAAAATAGGGATATACAACTTATTATTAGGGTTGTATAGCACAATTCTTGAGCTGTACAGACTACATTTAAGTCTGTGCAATCCCATGCTCCTGAATTTCTAAAAAAACATAAAAGAAAGAAGAAGAATAAGAAGAAAGGGGGGAGTTGGTTTCTTAGGATGCCTTTAAGTGTACTTTTGCACTTAGAGATTCACAAGTTTAGCACTTTCCTCTAAAATGCTTAGGGAATGCAAAAAAAAAAAAAAACAAAGATTCAACCTTATTTTACTTTAGAAGTTATTTGAAAAAGGTTAAGGTTTTGGGTTTTATGTGTAAGTTGTGTTTAAGGAGAGAATTTGGTAGGGTTTTCCAAGTGCACCAAGGCAAGAAATGGTTAAAGTTGCACCTTGTCTACATCCAATCAAAGAGAAGGAGATGAATCTCTTAAAATTAGGGTTTTCACAAGGGTTGTATAACTAAGAATGGTTTGTACATCCATTGGTCAGGGTTGTATAACCCTCAAGTGTAAGGCAGGACTAGTTCCATAAGGTTATAGGGGTTAGGATTTATGGGAAGCCTATATAACCATTGACATTAGTTGCACAACCCTAGTTACTAGGCCATGCAGCCCTTCTCAATGGGGCTATATAACCCATTTACTCTAGCTAGTAGATTAGGCTTTGGTGTTAGGCTTGCCTTTAGGCTTCTCTAAAGTTTTCTTAAGGCATGTATCTCTTCGTTTGGCAATTTCCCTTGCATTCTGGAGATGTATTCAATGATTTTCAACATCGGGTTTCACATATAGAGGCCCAAAATATGATGCTTGCATATCCTGACTTTGGTCTGAGCAAGGAAAAATTTTGAACTTATATAAGTCATTTAGAATGCTAAATCATCTTCACCCCATCAAACATTGGGTTCAAAAATTAAGTATGGCTTAGGGAAGAGGTTAGACACTCCCAAACTACTCAAATTTAAGGATTTGTCCTTCAAACATTTTTGGTCCACCTTTTATGTTATTATCATTATTATTAATTAATCCAATTAACACCCTTAAACATGTTTCTAGCATGTCTCAATTAAATGGATCATCATCGAAATATTATGATAACACTAAATGGGAAGGAGGCATATAAGATCAAATAGGAAGGTCATGCATATCAATCAATCATAATCATGTATAATGGGATTTATCATATCCCTTCCACCTATATAAAGAAGACACATGTTAGTAACCATCATGGAAACAAAGCAACAAAACAAAAAAAATGCAAAAGAGAAATATAATTAAAAGGAAGATCTCACCAAAATCTCTAAAACAAGGGAACCTAATAAGATCTAATGGTCAATAACATCCCAATATCACATAAGTGTATAAAGTGATAACAATAATAAGTAGAGTATAAACACATGAACATGAATACTAAAGCATGAAATGATCATGACATGCAAATGCATATAGAAGATGGCAATGCCTTAAGGAAATCATCACATCATTACATGGAGGTCTTATGTAACAGCCATATTCATTTACATAACTCATATCATTCATGTTCAAAATACATGTGTATAAAGGTTTTATCCATCCTACACACACAATCAAACATTTATTTGATGTACATATATGTATATGATATAAGGAGAGAGAGAGTTTGGATTCAGCCGACGACCTGTGATCCATATGTCTCAATGTAAAACTGAAAGCACGAAAGTGTCCAATCCCTATTCTTCAGTATCTGAAAAAAATTTTGCGATATGGTGAGTCGCGACTCAGTGAATAAAAACAATAATCAAATTCTCATGGCATAATCCATAATCAAATATCATTAAGATACATTGCAAGTATAACAATTAACTATGCAAGTGCAAATGCAATAGCTTTGTTTTTGTCATGATCGAGCAAGGCAAACATTGCTCCCGAGATATTCATGTGATTCATGTAACATATGATTTGGGACCTATTGGTCCATCTTCCTATAATTCATTTGACATATGATTTGGGACCTATTGGTCCATCTTCCTGTAATTCTTTTGACGTATGATTTGGGACCTATTGGTCCATCTTCCTGTGATTTGCAAGTGTTTGACAAGTCAGTCATAACACCTTTTTAGTTCCATATGCAAGTGCTTATTCACAAATGATATATCAAGTAATCATTAAGAGCATTTGATTCTCACTTGGCCTGTATTCCCATGTAACATGTAAAAATTCAATCATATATACATGTAATAGAACATAATCATATTATACCTAT
>CATIWR010155749.1:0-17427 GCA_949677035.1 Omphalea diandra
ATCTTGACAAAGTAAATTGATCATCACTAACATTTCAAATAAGTGTTGTTGTTGCAGAATTGAATCAATCTCTCAAGAAGAAATGAAGAAGTTGATGAATTCCAAAGTAACATGAAAATCACGATCGCAACCTATGATTCGTGACCGCGACTCATGTTAAGACATGCTGAAAATCAAGCAGGCGAAATCGCAGTGCCATTCTCAGCCACGATCCTTGAAAAGAGAGAAGTCAGATTGACACAGATGAATTCGCGGTAGAAGTCTCGGCTGAGTCGCGACCGCGAATTTCAAAGAAATTCAAGAGGGAAGCAAGTCCACAACCACAGCCTGACAAGTGTCCCATAAGACTATTGGAAGTCAAAAATCGCGAAGACATCTTGCTGGTAGCGACCGCAATCTTTGTGAAAGAAAGTTAACCAATTTAGCAGTTGGATTCGCGGCCTCTATCACGTCCTGTGTAAGAAAAACTCGCGACCGCGACTTCTGAAAGTAGGTGAAGGACAACGGCTATATTTTCCTAGT
Source organism: Omphalea diandra (assembly GCA_949677035.1). Classification (NCBI taxonomy): domain Eukaryota; kingdom Viridiplantae; phylum Streptophyta; class Magnoliopsida; order Malpighiales; family Euphorbiaceae; genus Omphalea; species Omphalea diandra. The sequence continues at coordinate 523 of CATIWR010155749.1, forward strand.
GAACTAATAAGAAGCTGTCATGTGGACTAGCCGTTAGAAACAAATGGGGTTTCTCTTGAAGAATTTGGATTTCGCGACCGCGAAAGGTAGTAGCGACCTCGATTTCACCCTGACAAGCATTAAATGCAAAATCTGTCAAGCATGTCTCAAAGATTTAGTGAGCTATGATCTGCAACGGCTCTTGGGTGAAGTTTGGCTATAAATACCCCACCAAACAGCCATGAAGAAGGTTGCTAAGAAATTTATTACAAGTATTGAAAAGCTCTTAATCTTTGCTTCTCATTTTATTCATCTTCTTTACATGTGTTAGGTGTGAGCATTAAACACCAAATTGTAAGGTTTTGTGTTAGCCTACAAAAACACTTTTAGAAAGGTTTAAGTGTAAGCCTATTGAAACACTTTAGTGAGGTTTTGTGTTAGCCTAGAAAACACTTTGTTGTAAGGTTGTGTGTTAGCCATTAAAACACAAGTTGTAATAAGTTGGGTGTGAGCTTGAAAACACCATTGATTTAGTGAAATACCCAATTGAGTGACTGGGGAGTGGACATAGGGTTAGTTTTGCCCGAACCACTATAAAATCCTTGTGTCTTAATTGTTCTTTCTTCTTCTCTTCATCTCTATTTTAAAATTTTTATCCACCAATTCAACCCCCCTTCTTGGTGCCTAGGGACAACAGCTTGGTTGTATAGCCAAGTGGTTGGTTGTATAACCAAGCAAATTAATTGTACAACCCACTAAATCAAGGCTATCAGGTTTAGGATTTTAAAACTGATGGGTTTGGACTTGGTTTGAAGCTTAATCTAAGGCTTCTAATGGTCGTTCTCCATTCTTTCTTTCACACTTACCTTTGCTTTTTAGGGAATATTTCCATTAGTTTTCATCATTGGCCTCACATCCTAAGGACTAAAATTTGATGCTCACAGTTTGTCTCTACTTTTTTTGGCTTACAAAATGATATTTGAGAAATGACTATTTGAATGAGACTTAACAAAGCAATGTAGAAGTGTAAACATTAAAAAAGGATACCAATGGACATGATTCTTTGGTAGCTCTTTGAGTAGGTACTAAAGTTTGTTTTGACAGCTTTCTTGTAGGTATTAATATAAGCCTCAAGCAGCTCTCAAGTAGGTTCTAGTGTCCTAATAGCTTTCTAGCAGGTGCTAGCTTTGGTTCTGGCATCTCTCTAATAGGTACTAGTGCATTTTAGATGTTCATAATGGCCTTTTATAGATACTAGTGTTCTTGAATTTGTTATAAGTGTTCTAATGCTCTAGCCAGTAGTTCTAGTTCACTAATACCCCATAGGGATGATCCTATGTCACATTGGCCCTTCTAGCATGCTAAAGTGTCACCTTATGTCATTACAACCTTTTTGGCCTATTAGAGATAAATATTTGTCCTTATAGTCCTTCTAGCTGATCTCAAGGTGCACCTTTTTTTGAGAATAGTGAATACGAGTTCAAAATTATCAAGTATTTCTGTGAGGTATGTGCCTTCCATTGAAGCAGTTCTTCAAATGTGAATTTTACTATGAAAGTTCCTTTAGTACTCTTAAAAAGGTCAATTGCACCATTGGAGGGCATTTTGGTAATTTAATCGGTGAGCCAGGGGTTAAACGGGCTTTTCTAAACTCTAGCAATGTTAGGGGTAGTTCGATAATTCTACCTTAGGAGATCATTCTTTCTTTTCTATTGACTTTTAGTGGTATGTACAGATAAGTTGCTTGTATGCACAACCAACTTGATGAAATTCTAATTGAAAAGTAGAGCATTGTATGTAGAGATAAGGATTGTCTATACAAACTACCACCTCTATATAAAGGTAGTAGAAAGCCATCAGCATCTTTGGGGCTTTCATCCTTTTCTCTCTTCGTTTATGCTCTTTAGAATTCTCTAGAATTAGATTTCTTAGGTTTTCCTTTTGCTCACGGACTGCACGATGGCCAGTTCTAATGAAAATATGTTCAATGCTCCCATGGAGCTTTTTGGTGAGGACACTACTATTTATGACACGTTGGGGTAGCTACAATCTGCCTGGGGTTTTATGAAGAGGAACCTTTGATGAAGGCGATCGCGAAGATTGTTTTAGTTGGCTTTGATTCGTGTCAGGACATGCTGACGGCCTATAATCTGTATGGTCACTTGGTGGGAGCAATTTTGGGTGTAATAAGTCCTCATTTCTTTTTCCTTTTACTTTCTTGAATATTGTTTACTATTATTGTCTATTTCAGTATTTTAGATCCAACATTGCCCCAGAATAACTTTTTACATATGAACACTAGATTAGTTTCAAAAATATTTGACACTAGGCATAAGATAATTACCCATTAATTTCTAAAATTAATTAATCTTTCTTGTTATCTGTTAATTGATTTTTTATGTCAATTGACGCGCTCTTGTCAATTTTGGAAATTTGTTTGTGTGATTGTTAAACTGAACCTAGGCTTTTACATAATTTTCAGAAAATTAATTTTCATAATTTTTTGTAAAATGTTGCAAATAGTGTTTGCCAAAAAGTGATCGATTATTTTCTGCCATTCGAATTTTCCTTGCATTATTTCAACACTTTTGCATGAAAAAGTAGAGTATGTTATTTCATTATTCAAAATTCAAAATATTTTACATACCTCCAAATAGTGACTTGATTTTTCACAAACTCATATGACCTCTATTTACGTGTTCATGCATGACTTTTCATTTTCTTTATTTCTCTTTTGCTTGCTTTTTTTTTCCTATTATGTGGGATTTGAATGTTTTCTTATTCTCTTGTTCATCATTTTTCTAATTGTTTACAAGATGACATCTTTTATAGTAAAAGAGCTAGAACAGTTAACCCAGTAAGGGCCTGGTTCAGACAACTGCATCCTTGGGGCTTTGCTTGCTTTGAGGAGACCAACCTCTTGTTATTTCTTGAGACACTATCAAAAAAGGCCCTACAGATTGACTCCACTGTGACTCAGGCACTAGCTGAACTGTGGCACTCACATCTTTCATTTGCCACTAATTAGGAAGGTGACAATCACGCTTGGGGATTTCACTTATTTGACCAAGATTAGGTTTATGGGGATCACTTTTTCTATTGATTCAGGTGTGGTTAAGCCCATGCTATAAAGGGACTATTTGTCGGCTCCTAGGCTATGATCCTAAAACAAAAGAGGGTCTCTCCTTTGACTAATCTAGGCTAAAGTTTGGTGCTCCTACTACTTCTTAGGATAGTTCACATGAGGTGTTGCACTAGGTGGCACATTGCTTTCTCCTTTACAACTTATTGAGAACACTATTCATGAACCCAATGAATATGGTAGAGATCTACCTATTGCTGATGGTAGAGAACTTAGGGCTCGTCTATCATTTTGATTAGAGGCCTGTTGTATTGTGTATTTGTATTGATTCTTAGATCGATGCTGCAAGGGTCATTCATACATTGAAGGTGTCTGGTGCATGTACATCATAAGGATTTTCTAGATCTTTTTACTTCATTTATTTATTCCTTTTCACTTATTTTTAAACTAATATGATGCCTTATTGACAGGTTTGGACTGCAGAGTTGGGCCTATTGCAATGTAGCAATCCCCTACATGACATAGAAGGCTATTACCCTTGGTTCATGAGGTATAGTGTGACTCACCTACAGGACTCCTCAGTAGAGGTCAGGCATGCATGCTTAAACATCACCACCCTAGACCAGTATTGTTATCTTGTAAAAGAAAATATTTGTTTGTTTGGTGTGTCTGATACTAATTTTGAATTTATACTTATGGTGGTGTTTCATGATTATTTGTTCTTATTGTAGTTGTAAATGAGCTAAAGAGGCCTACCAACACTTGGCAACTGAAGGTGGTAAAGGCAGAGGGCTAATCCTATAGGCAGCAGTTACTGGTAGGTCCCTCACTATGAGAGTAGTGCTTAGAAGAGTTGGTTCTCTTATGGGAAAAGGGCTACATGTTTGGCTTGTTCCTTTACGCCTACCTTTAGATATGTTATAGGCAATGGACATGAAGGAGGATGAGAAGATCCAAGTTGCTCTGTGGTTCATGTTAAACTCATCTCAAATAAGGTTGCCTACTAGACATAGATGATCGGGGCATTTGTGGGGGACAATCGCAATTGAGGAGGCTGTGATCCAGGCATTCTTATGGTACGAGGCATATGAAGGGACAAATTTATGCCACAAGGCCTGAAGGACAACTGTGCATATAAAGTGGAGGCCTTTCAAGCCTGCCCCCTATAGTCCAAGGTTGCAAGAAGACCCGCACCTCTATTCCCAAGGATTAAAGCCTATAGTGGTAGGTGAGCTCGATCCAGTCCCTAATAACATGGTTGAATCCTACATGACATCACTTGCCAGATGGGTGATGGCTCTAGAGATCACCTGGCCTTCGTGCACTTTTAAGCCGATCAACACTATCCATATGAAGCATTGGTGGACCTAATCATCACTTTGAAAAGAGTGATAACACAGTAGACTTAGGAGATGTAGGTTAGCAAAAAATGTAAATCATGTATGTATGTTTATGAGTGTGGTTATCTATTTGGTGTCCTATCTATCTTAACCATTAGGTGTCTTATAGGGGACGATCTAACTCCTGACTTGGGAGCTGCGGGTCATAGAGTAGAGATTAGCAATAACTGAGGCTTAGATCGAGTGGATGGCCTCATCAACAGTTGAGGACTTTGATAAGTACATTGCCTTGGAGGGAGACGGCGAGGATGAGGAGGGGACTCCTTCTGAGAGCAAAAAGGATTGAGCCATCTGGCATTTATTCTAGCTTCTTTAGATGTTTATTTTCATTTATTTTCTAAACATTGCTAAACTTTGACGATAGTTTCAGTACCATAGGACATATATTTGAGCCATTTCAAGAGCCCACTCTTTATTGAAACACTAGGACTTTTAGGATGCAATTGAGGTGATCATCCACTTTTGGAAAACTTTGAAATTCTTATAGTGGAAGAATAAAATTTTGATTTCATTCTTGAATTTATCTTCAGAATGTATGAATATGCTATTTTAATTTATTCGTGTATATACATGACCTTTATAATAGGTACATAGTGATTTATAAGCCCAAAATACAAGGGAGACTCTACTCAAAAATCTACAAGAAAAGTGGTATATACAGACCATTAGTTGTTTATATAAACAACTTGAAGAGTCTATATAGCCTTGTAGTATTGTTCATAGCTATCAAGCATTAAGCACCTTCTCTCCCCTTTATAAAGACCCATTTGCGAGTTAAACACTTAAACTTGCCATTTTCACCTGCTTAAATATAGCTAGAGATTCTTAATATTTCTTCCGCTCTAAAGTTGGTCTGATCTGCCTCGGGCAAGCCTCAAAGCTCTTTATTACCTTTTATATGTCTAACTCAACATAGATTTCTTCTGATGGCTTGCAATTTATAGGATCCCACTACCCATTATTTCCATTTTGAGACATTGAGATCTTCCTTTTGCTAGAAGAATTCAGTTCCATTCTCAACTGTCGTATCATGGTCGCAAAGTAAATTTCCTCGCCACACTTGGATTACCCTCAAATTCGGAAGATGATAGAGTTATTTGATCTATAGTATGACGAGGTACCCAAGTATACTCTCGATAAAGAGAAGATTCTGATGTCACCCTTTCTCACTCTTCACCCTTTAAGGGATCACGTCGATGCAATACAAGCTTGTATTATAACGACAATTATAATGGGGAAGTCTCATTATGGTGAAATGATTGAGAGATAAATCAGTAGATTTTACCCCTTCTTGAGGAGGCTAAGCTCAAGAAAACTCCTATCCTAATAATTTTGAGTGAAACCATTATGAGCTTACATAAGGTGTCCTTTGGTATTAGCAATTCCCTTTTCAGGAGTCCATTGCTACATCAAGTATAAACCCCCAATTGCAACCTTTTTTGTGCATTTTATAATCATTATTTTATTTAACCCTAACTTTTTCCTAGACCACCCTGGCAAGTTTTAAGTCCAATAGGGTGATCATTTTTTGTTAGGTTGCCTTTTCAAGTTTTTAACATAACAAGCCTTTATTCATTTTTACTCTCCTTTTTTTTAGATGTCGCTACAAGGGAGATTAGGCTTACTGGTTGCTTTCATTGTGGACGTGATGCTTTACTACCCTCAACATCATCTAAATCACTATTTGTCAAAGCCTACTATTACCAAGGCTAAGTGGACTAAATGGATGTCCCATATTGGTGATTTCAATATTTGTTGGTCTTGCCTTTGATGGAGATTGTCGAGAGTTAACATGAGGAGTTATAAAGATTGTGTGATCATTCTAGCTTTCTCATCTAGCACTTTTTAATATTCGACTAATGTGTGTTTCCAGTTTAGTGCTCTACAGAATAAAGCTCCTTTCCTCTCTTTCTTCTCTGAGGGACCTTTGACCCAGTGTTTCTTCAATAAGGTGGGTGCCATATGAGCGGACCATTGCTTGGAGACCTTAAGGATGATATTTACTTTATGGCTTAGTTGCATGGTAATTAGACTTGTCAAACCTATCCTATCTCATCAGAGTAGTAATTATGACAACCAATGATCTTTCATGAAAAAAAAAATGTTTGTATTAAATCTAGTTTAAGGACATGTTTGACTAAGATTACTTTCATTATATAAACGTATCTTCTTTTGACATCATGTCGAACACAGATCATTTCATTTGGCATACTACATATTAACTAAATCATGTCACTATTTTAATAACGGTACGTTTGATCATTTGATTATCTTGTTGCATGATATCGACTCTTATGGTCCCTTACTTTTCATTTTGGCCATCTTCGCTATTACCCTATATCCTATCATCCTTGGATGAGTATCCCAAATAGACAATCGCACTCTCTCACCTTTTATTTTAATTATTATATTTTATGTCCTAATTTTTACCTAAGCTACCCTTTCAGGTTTTCGAACTAACGAACTTTTTTTTTTCTATGCTTTTTTCTTCTCTTTTTCACACTCTAATTTTGCCTAAGCCACCCTTTTGGGTTTTTGACTTATTAGGCTTTTTTTTTCTTTTCTTACATCCTTACATGAAATACTTCTTCAACTTTTCCAAGTTCACATGCTCAGATTCCATCCATATCTGATAACTTTATTACCCCACATGAGTAAATTTGTTTAACCACATAGGGACCTTCTTAATTAGGCTTAAACTTTCCACAGAGACTTTGTGTTTGTCATCTGATTATTTTCAACATCAAATCACTGAACCTTATAATGTTCGCCTTAACCCTCTTATTAAAAGTACATGTCATCTTGGCATGGTATAATTGAAAGTGGTAAAGAGCCTTCAATCTTTTCTTATCCAGGAGGAATAACTGCTCAAACTGGTTTTTTACCCATTAATACTCAAGAATTCTTGACTCAACCAACACTCACAGGGACTTTAATTCTGTCTCAATTGGCAATACAACCTTTATCCTATATATAAAAGAGTAGGGTGTCATTTTTATCTATGTCCTAATCGTGGATCGGTATCCCTATAATATGGAAGGCAATTTCTCATACCACTCTTTATAGGTTTTCACCATCTTAGCAAGGATGTTCTTGACATTCTCATTAACTGGTTCTACTGCTCCATTGGCTTGTGGCTTGTAAAGTGAGGACTTAGGAAGGGTCACTATACTTTTCCATGACTATTCTGACTGCTGCCTGAAAGTGTACTCCATTGTCTGTTATGATGTAGTGTGGTATACCATAATGGCAAATGAAATTATTTTCTATGAATCAAGCCATTTGCATTGCCCCCAATTAACTGAAAGATTCAGCTTTTACCTATTTCAAGAAGTAATCTATCACCACTATAATGTCTTTGTGCCCCTTATGGAAGCCTGCCTAAATTTTCTGATCACATCAATGCCTCAAGCTATAAATGGCTACAAGGATGTCAGATTCTGTAATTTCATAAGAAGTAGGTGGTTCAAGTTATCGTGAATCTGACAATTATGATAGCTTTGAACCATCTGTATATAGTCTTACTCAATAGTGGTCTAGTAATAATCCATCATCAAAATTTTCCTTACCAATGCTTTCTCATTCATGTGGGATCCATAAATCTTTCTTACCAATGCTTTCCCATTCACGTGGGATACATAAATCCCTACATGCACCTCTTTCATGACTCTGCTCATATTTTCCTCTATCAAACACTTTAAGTGGATTTCATCGGGCATTCGTTTGTACGTCATGTCAACATAAATTATGAATTGTGATGCTAGCCTCTAAATCACATCCTTATCTTTCTTTTCAACCCCTTCAAGGTACTCTCCACTTTTTAAATACCTCTACACATTATAGTACCATGGACAATTTTTCACTAACACTTGTATCACCTCTTTGTTAACATGATAGGATGTAATGGTTCTAAGTGTGAGCAATGGTTTCATCGACATCCTCTTCAGCCCCTCCCAAAAAAAACCAAAGTTGTTATAGTGTTAGCCATCACATTTTTCCTCTTATGAGAGGTGGTGAGATATGATTCTCTAAAATTTTTGTGCCAACCTCTTCAAATGCTCCAAATGCAGGCTTAATCTCTTTTCTTTCAATTCCCACTCATCGATTACTAAAGAGATGACTAATAATGAGTCCCTAAATATGTTCATCATTCTCATCTTCATTTGAATCAAAGATTCCAATCCGAGTGCACATACTTTATGCGTGACCATGTTGTTTATTACCTTAAATAAAGTTCCTTGACTATAAGAAAAAACTCCCCTTCTGGCGATATAAGGATTACCTTTGCCCAACTCCTTCTTTATCCACTGCTCCATCAAAGTACAATCCCCAACCTTGAGACATGATTGCTTGCAATCTTTGATTCGGGAACTAAGGAAATTCATACCCTTCTTCCTTGAGAGGCTATTAAGCTAAGTATTTAATGGCTGCTCGAATCTTAATCACCTTCTTAGTCATATACTTGATGTCAAATTTAGATAACAGTATCAGCCATTTCACCAATTTTTCAATCAAAGAGAGATCTTCATTAAGATATTTGACTAGATCGAGCTTTGAAACAACTTCTACTGAGTATGACTAAAAATAGTGCCTCAACTTTTTTATAGCCAACACCGATACCAAGCAAGTCTTTTCCCCGAAGTTGTACCTTTCCTCATAAAGAGTAGCTTCTTACTAAGATAATACACTACATGCTTATTTCTCGTCTCATCCTTTTGAGCTAAAATTGCCTCAATAGAACTCTTTTCTACTATCAAGTATAAAATCAGTCACTTTCTCAGCTTTGAGGATTTTAACACTAATAGGTTGGTCAGATACCCCTTTATCCTTTTGAAGGCTTTCTGACACTTCTCATTCCATTTCATTGATTGGTCCTTTCTTAAAAACTTAAAGATCAGCTCATAGAAAAGAGTGAGTCTAGCTATAAATCTATTGATATATTGTAGGCGACCTAGAAACCCTCAGCCTTTTTCTCTATCTTGGGTGCAAGCAAGTCTTGAATGGCCTTCATTTTGTCCATATCCACTTTAATACTTTTTTTACTCACCATGTGCTCCAATAATTTGTTAGATGTAACTCTGAATACACATTTCTTATGGTTCAACCTTAGATTGTACTCATCAACCCTCTTTAAGAACTTTTATAATGCTTCAAAATGCCCTTCCCTTATTTTAGACTTCATCATCATGTTGTCCAAAAACACTTCTACTTTTGTTATGGAACAGGTTATGAAACAAGGCAATAGCCATTCGCTGATATGTCACTCCTGCATTTTTCAATCCAAACGACATTACCTTATAATAGTACGTCCCATATCTTCATCTTGTCAGTGATAACCATGAGGATTTTATTATATCCTAAGAACCCAACCATGAAAGAGTACATGACACACGTTGTAGAACTATCCACTAACACATCAATGTGAGGTAAAGGAAAATCATCCTAAGGATAGGCCTTGTTCAGGACCCTATAGTTAACACACATCCTTACTCTCTCATCCTTTTTTAGTGCCGACACTATATAAGCCAATCATTTAGGGTAAACAATTATTTCTAGAAACTTCATGCTTAAATACTTTGCCACTTCTTCCTTAACCAACTAAGGCTACTATGGTCTCATCCTTTTTAACTTTTGCTTCATTGATCTCATATACGGATAAGTCAAAATCCTATGCTCAGTTATCTGTCAATCATCTACTGGCATATTCTCATATGTCCAAGCTTGGTCCCTTTCTTATAATAACTGAGTCCTTTCCTAGTGGTTTGAGTCAGGATCTCTTAAAACTTTGAAACTCCTGTAGATTGCTTTTCCAATCTCTGATTTAGCAGAAAATTCATATTCTTTATGATCCATCACCTTTGGGTCATTTGTAACTCTAACAACCTCAAAATCTCTTAGATGTAGCATATTTATGCTTAATGTCAACATAATTTCCCCAACTTCTATACAGATAGTCACCATTTTACCCTTGTAGGGCATCTTAACCATATAATGCATTATAAATGACACCCTTCCCAATGAGTGATACCATGGTCTTCCCAATGGTAGTAAAAAAGTGATAGGGATATTCAACACCATAAACTCCACCATTGCTTTTACAATCCTAGTCTTCACCATGGCTTTGAATGCTCTCAGTTGGCCTTCTACTATCATCATAGGCCTAAATAATACTATCTAAAGCCTTTAGGTCTTTCTTTAACACCCCAAACTTGTACAATAGCTTTAGAGGGTAGATATTAATCTTGGATCCATAGTCAACCATCACACATGGAGTGAGCTTCCCCTTCACCTCAGCTCTTATGAATAAAGCCAGATTATGATCCCTTCCTTCCAGTGCTAAATCTTCATCTGAAAAAGTGATTTCCCATTTATGGGTAACCAAAACAACATCCTTTGATGTAGCCTCCCTAGAGATAATTAGACATGATAGAGCTTCCACCATAGCCTTCTTATGCTTTTGGAAAGTGATAAGTAACTCCCATAGGATGATATAACTTGTCATCTTCATTAACTACCTCAAAATAGGGTAATCTTCCTCTTTTTTTTTTGTTACAAGTTTAACCCCTTACTTCTCTATCCTCGGTTCCTTAGAAGCCTCTCTATTAGGGTAATGCTTCTTGTTTCATGTTACATGGCTTACATGTTCCCCTTCATTCTCCTCGTCGCTCTCTTCCCGTAACTTAATCATTCTTTTCCTTTTCTTTCCTTTTCTCTATTCGTCTAGATACTGATATGGATTAGTGGTGCAAACCACAACAACAACCTCCCTTGGTACTTTCTCAATGGCAGCCATAACAACTTTTTTAACAATACCAAAATCTACCATAAATGTCCCTTAGTTGGGAGGTGGAACACTACGATAGTTTGGGAGAGGATTTCCCTTATACTTAATCTTTCAACATTTAGCAGAATAATCATCTCATTATTGATGAGATCCTGAATTTCATGCCTCAGCCTGTAATAGCCATTAGTGTTATACCCAACCCCTTGATGAAAACCACAGTATGCCTTAGTGTTGTAGCCCCTTGGTAGTGGGTTAATAAATGGTCTTTGTGCTAGAGGCTTTAGTACTCCTTTCTTCTGTAATCTCTTGAATGCCTTAGACAGAGGCATTCCTAAATCTATACATTGTCTCAGAACCCTTACTACATGCATGTCAATTGTTTTATTTCCTTCTCTTTAAGGTTGAGATAAGGACACTTCCTCTTTCCCCATACTTCCTTTTCAATATAGCCTTCAAATCTCTAGCCTGCAAATCGACTTTTCTAAGATCTTTAAAGTTTTGTACTAGCATACCTTTGATTCTGGTGCCAATACCGGGTAATGCTCTCCTAACAATCATTCAGACCTATTCCCTTCCAATCGACTTGGTAGTTGCCTTAAAGGTTGTTTTCTTTCACCTTCTTATATAGTCATTAAAATTTTTGCCATACTTTTTATTTTAACGATTCTAAATCTTGCAAGGTGACCTCTAAATTTGAATTGCAATCATAATGCTTCTCAAAAGCCTCTGTCAATTCTTTCTAGTCTTCTTGATAGTCTTCAATTGATTAAAATACTAGGTCTTAGTTGATCCTTCTAATGATAGCTCAAAAAGTTCCAATGTGGTCTAGTCTTCTTGAAAATCTTTAATTGATTAAAATACTAGGTCTGAGCTGATCCTTCTAATAATAGCTCAAAAAGTTCTAATGTGGTGTATGTTGGTATCCTAGATGCCTTCATAACTAAGACATATGAATAGACATGATTCTTTGCATTTTAGGTACTAGTAAACTTTAGGAGCTTAGGCATTCAAAAATTAGCAAGAAGTTTATTAGGTTTATAGGTAAGTAACTCTTTAATGTCAGTTTTTTTCTCTAAGCCTTTTGCTCCTAAAGCCTTTTGTATCTTTTTTAGATGCTTAGCAAAGTCAGCAAATTGAGTACTCTCCTTCTCATTTTCCACAGGTTTGTCAAAAGTAATGATAGTACTTCCCACTTCCTTAGACATCTTACTCGTGAAACTCCTTCGTCCTAAATAGATCATCATCAATCACTATGAACTAGGGTGCTTCCATGGGTGTTTTCCCCTTATCTATCTTACTAGTGGATGACTTCCTTTTCTTTACAATTTCATTAAGGCATTTATTCACTTCCTCGATGATCTTTTCCTCCATCTTGCAGTTAAACTCAACCATCATCTTCTTTAACATTTTCAATGGTATTGTGGGTTTAATTACTAGTTCTAGTCTTTAGATCGGGCTAAGGGTCTTGCTTTTTCTAGAGAATTGATTACCCCTTTTTTTCCATGAGGGTTTAGATGGAGTTATGATGGTTGTAAGATAAAGGTTATCAATATGATGAATGAACAAATAAAGAATGCATGTATGCATGAAATGCATATGTCATTAGCAAAAAATCCTTCAAACCTTGTTCCTCCCACACACAAGGTCTATCAGCTGTTTCCTAGGTGAGGTTTCATTCTTCTACCAATCAGGCATAGAGAATATGTGAGATCATCTTAGACCAAGGAAGGTCAAAGTCCTAAAATAACATATACATAAAAGAACTAAAGACATAACAAAAAGGGAATGTATAGAGAGAACTTTTTGCATTGGTCGAAGAAGAAAATGTATAAGGAAATAGAGAATTGCTTTTACGAAAAAGGCAAATGATATAAATAAACATTTACATAAGAAGTGGGAACTCCAAAGAAGTGGGAACTCCTTACATAATGACGCAAGGGAATATATAAATATTTACATGAGAAGGATGATTACATTAGGGGGAATGAGGTAACAATGGTATTTACACAAGAAAAATCCTAACTATCTTCTTTAAGGACTTCAACACTCCTTTGAAGAAGAAATGCAAATAAAAGGGGCATCTTATTGTGAGTGCCTCGTGGTTTCACGGCTGCGCTCGAATGAGTAGAATCTTGCTTACTACTTCATCCTTTTATTGACCAATGGAGATTGAGAGGACGTGGAATTTACATTAGTAATGACCCCAAGGTGTGGTATGCACTTGGATCAATGAAGGATCATTTTATGCCTTACATGACTTCAAAGCCTTAAGTCTAAAATGATGGTCATCGGGGGACCAAGTATGGGATAATACATTGGTACCACCCAAGGAAATGTAGAGTCTCCACTTAACTTTAGTCAGGATAAAAGTCCAAGAAAGGCAAAATCTGAACCTAGTCTAAGTCAATTAAAAGGCTTATTTCATCTTCACCCCATCAGAGATCGTGTTTGAAAATTGGGTATGGCTTAGGAAAGAGGTTTGACACCCCTAAATTGTCTAGATATTAGGATTTGACCGTTGGATATCTTTAGTTCACCTTTAATATCTTAGCCAAGTTATTAGTTAGTCTGATTAACGCCCCTTGGCATACATCTAACACAATTGAACTAATCAAATCATCTTATAATCAAAAAGGAAGTGGGCTCATGCATCATGGCAAAAGGGTCCCATGCATTCATTATTCACACATCACATCATACATGGTCATATATAAAAGGGTAAGGGGCATGTGACATAGCATAGGGATTTAGAGTGCAATCACCCATAATCAATATAAGATGATAACCAATAACAAATTCATGGTCTAACTCAAGCAATAACACCTACACCTAAAGGAAGAAAACAAGTTAGTAATTAAAAAAGGGGAACAAATAAAGGAAACTAAAGGGAAAGGCAAATAAAGGTCTTAGTAGTCATCTCACTGCATCTCCAAAGTCAAGGTACCTAAGCATGTATCTAAGTCGACAATAATCATATTTGAACATCAAAAATTAGTATATCAAATATAAAAAAAAAAGTTCATGGACCATGAACAAAAATGAAAACATGAATATATAATGCAAGGCATTTGAAGGACATTGAATGGCTTTCGGCAAAGCTCATCATGGTAGGGATCATAGGATTAATGAATCCTCACCTAATGTAGCTTTAAAAGATCATGGCATTCAATTGTACCATTAACCATGGGGAGTTAGCATACAACTCAAAAATAAAGGAAATTAAAAGGCCTAAACACTAATCACATATTCTAACATGAACGTAATGATAAAAGAAAGAAACTCTCAAGGTCATTGGAACCTTAAGTTCCTCAGTTAGTCACTGTCAAGAAAGGGTCAAAACAAAACCAAAATCATCACTAGACCAAAAACAAGATAACATGGAGCATTACACAAAAAATGGGGTTATAAAACCATTCTAAAATCACACCAAGGTTCCATTTTTTATATGAATAAAAGTCCCAGGAGGTTATTCCTCCTCCTATTCGGTTATTCCTCCTCCCATTCATTTATTGAAGCATTGGAACACCCTAAAAGAAGGTTTGGAAAATAAGATTTGCAAAAGCTGCCTACTAAGTGAACTAGGTTGTACAACCCAATGTTATGGTTGTACAACCTATAAATAAGGTTGTACATCCCCTATTTCCTGGGTTTTAAAAACTGAGAAAGAAGAAGAAGGGGGTGAAGAAGAAGGGGTAATGAGAGGTTTTGGATGTCTTTGTGTATTTTTATGTCATCAAAGGCCCATAAGTCCAATACATTTATCCAAAATGCTTAGGGAATACACAAAAATAAAAGAAAATGCCTAATTCTACCTTGAAATGAGTTAGGGTTTAGGGTTTATGTGTTTGAGAGGCGTTTGAGAGGTAATTTCAGTAGAGTAACCTTAGGATTTCTAAGCCTCTCCTACCTTTTAAATAAGGTGATATTTATAAGTGTTGGATGAGTGCACAGGGCGAGAAATGGTCCTAGTTACACCATAGACATGTCTAATCACATAGATGGAGATGAATCTCCCAAAACTAGGGTTTTTGTGTAGATTGTACATCCATCTGTCAGGGTTGTAAAACCCTTAAGTTTATAGAGGGACCAACTCTAAAAGTTTCTCAAGACTTGGATTTTATATTGGCTATACAACCCTAGACATGGTTGTACATCATTGATTGATGGGATATACAACCCTGTTTGATGCGCTATACAACCCATCAACCTTTTGGTCTTTGTCTGAGGTTGGTCTTGGTTTTCTCCAAGGTTTTCTATGGCATTTCATCCCTTTCTTAGGCAATTGCCTTAGCATTTGGGGGATTTCATCATTGGGCTTTGCATTCAGGGGTCCGAAATCTTATGTTTACACCTATTTTAAGGTTTTATTGACTCATACATGTGCCTATATGGTTGTTATAGTTGATGGTTCCCACAAGTTTGAGGGACGATTATAGTAACCCCCTATTTATCATACTCAAAAGTACTTATCTTATGAGTGATGAACCCTCCTAACCTTCTTAAGCCTGATTGGAGCTTAAGTCTCATGTTTGTTAATGGCAGACCTAGTAAGTGTGGTGATGTATGGAGTCTACATGAATGCAATTTAAACCAATTAATTATAAAGTTAATATGGTAAAAACAAACCATAGATTAAGCATAAAGTTAATTTTGAGTCCCCAATAGAGTCGTCAATATGAACACCTTCAGGATTTTGCTTAAATAAGTGAAATCTTGGTTCTGACTCTATCCTTTTTATCAATCATGAGAATCAAGAGAATGGGAGTTATGGATTAGTAATAACCCCAAATAGTGGCTCATGTTGGGAGCAACAGAGGATTCTTTAGGCCTCATGCAAGTTTGAAGCCCTTTTATCTAAATAGTGGTTTTAACAAGGGACCAAGACGAGATAATACATTGGTACTATCCCTAAAATAGATATGAAGTCGCCATCTAACTTTGGTTAGGACAAGAATCCAGGCAAAGCAAAATTTAAACCTAAGTCAATTAGAAGGCTCAATTCTTCTTCACCTAATCAGAGATTAAGTTTAAAAATTAGGTGCAAATTGGAAAAGAAGTTAGGCATCCCAAACTGTATGGATATAGAGATTTGACCTTTTGGCATCATTGGTTCACTTTTTACCATTTTAACCATATTATTAATTAATCCAATTAATGCCACAAATCATGTTACTAATCTAATCAACCAAACCACAACATTATTATAATCAAATTCAAAAGGAATAAGGGTTAAGCAATATGTTAAAGAGGTCATGCCAATCAACCATACTTAAAATCATCATGCATAATTATCATTCAAAATAATGATCATTAAGACCATCATCCATGGTCAAGCTCAGCTAAGCACCTACACCTAAGAAAGCACATAAGTTAGTCATCAATATGAAAAAAAAATCACCAAAGTAAATAAAATAAGATTCATGCAAGTTAGAATTCATCATATCTCTAAGTCAAGGAACCTGGGCATGTTTCTATGTCCCCAATTCATCATTCAACTATTCCAACATCACATGAAACACACGGGAGAAATAATAATAAATGAAACATAAACATATGAATCATGAGGCTTAAGGGATCATGAACATGAAATGAAAATGCAAGTTGGAGGATCTTGAAGGCCTGGGGCAAAATCTTGACAAATGGAATCTTAGGATTATTGA
>CATIWR010155791.1:0-16890 GCA_949677035.1 Omphalea diandra
TTTTTTGAAGTGTTTTTACAGGCTAACACAAAAACTCACAACTTGGTGTTTAATGCTCACACCTAACAATTACAATTTCATAAAGAAAATGAAGAAAATGAGTAGCAAATATTGAGAGCTTTAATCACTTATAATAAATTCCTTAGCAACCTTATTCATGGTTGTTTGGTGGTGTATTTATAACCAAACTTCACCAAAGAGACGTTGCATATCATAGCTCATCAAATCTTTGAGACACGCTTGACAGATTTTGCATTAAATGCTTGTCAGGATGAAATCGCGGTCGTTACTGCCTTTTGTGGTCGCGAAATCCAAATTTTTCAAGGGAAATCTCATTTGCGTTTAACGGCTAGTCCACATGGTAGCTTCTTATTAGTTCACCAGGAAAATATAACCGTTGTCTTTTACCTACTTTCAGAAGTCGCAGTCACGAGTTTTCTTGCATAGGACGCGATAGAGGACGCAAATTCATATGCCAAAGAAGTCATCTTTCTTCCACGGGATTCGCGGTCGCTACTAGCAAGATGCCTCTGCCAATTTTGACTTCCAACAGTCTTCTGGGACACTTGTTAAGCTGTGGTTATAGACTTGCTTTCCTCTTGAGTTACTTTGAAATTTGCGGTCGCGACTAAGACGTGACTTGCACTGCAAATTCATCTGTCACAGAATGGCTTCTTCTTTTCCATCGGTCGCAGCCGAGAATGGCTCCGCAGTTTCGCCTGTTTGAATTTCAACATGTCTTAACATGTGTCGCGGTCGCGAATCCTAGATTGTGGTCACAATTTACATGTCACTTTGGAGTTTATCAACTCCTTTCATTTCTTCTTGAGGGATTGATTCATTTATGCAAAATCAACACTTATTTGAAATATTAGTGATGATCAATCTACTTTGTCAAGATCAAAAGAGGTTCTAAACTTAGGATTAATCATCCTAGTCCAACAAGACTTATTCAAACAATTGTTTCTCAAATGTTATTTTCCAAGCCCCATAAAAGTAAGGAAATTATAAGCATTAGATTCTAGACCTCTGGATACAAAGCTCAATGATGGAAATCATAGAACCTATCCCTAAAATACAAGAGGAATTGACAAAGGAAGAGATAAAAGTCTTAAGAAACCTTAGAAAAGTTTAAGACTAATCTCAAAACCAACTGCCAAGGTTAATGGGCTGTAAAACCCATCATATAGGGTTGTGTAACTAATGAAACAACGTTGTACAACCATGCCCAGGGTTGTATAGTCCACCCTAAAACCCTAGTCTACAAAACATTCTGGAACTGGTCTCCCCTTAAATCTTAAAGTTGTATCGCCCTAACAGATGCAGATGCAACCTTTTCGTAGTTGTACAACCTATATACAAACCCTGATTCTATGAGGTTCATCTCCCTCTCTGTGACTTATGGCATCCATGGTACAACTATAACCATTTTAAGCTATGATGCACTTATCCAACACCTGTAAATACCTCTCCTCTTTTAAGAGAGGGGGACACTTGGAAACCTTTAGCTTACTTTGCTAAAATTATTTTTCAAACATCTCTTAAACATAAAAACCCTAAACATACCAATTATAATCACTCCCAAGGTAGAACTAGACCAAATCTCTTCACTTTTGTGTATTCTTTAAGCATTTTAGAGGAATGTATTGAACTTGTGAGCTTTTAAGGGTACAAAAACACATAAAGACATCCAAGAACCCTCTTACTCCCCCCCTTTTTCTTCTCCTTTTTCCTTTCTTATTTTTAAAACCTAAAAAAATAAGAGTTGTACTGCCCTGATTGTAGGTTGTACAATCCCTCATCTAGGTTGTACAACCTCAATATTAGGCTGTGCAACCCAGTTTGACTAGCAAATAGTTTTACAAAGTTTTTTTTTTTTATCTTTTTTTTATTCGTATTTCCTTTTTCCAAAACCCTTTTAATCATGTTCCAATGTTCTAGTAACAAAATAGAAAGACAAATAACATCTTAGGATCCTCATACATCTTAAAATAGGACTTTGGTATGGTTTTGAAGTGGTTTTGCAACCTCTTTTCATGTAATGCTTCAAGTCTCCTTACTTGTGATTTAGTGTTAGTTTTGATTCTATTTTGATCATTTAGGACAGTGACCAAGTGAGGAACTTAATGTTTCAATGACTTTGAGAGTCTCTTTTGTAATTATGTTTATGTTTAGAACATGTGAATAGTTTAACCCTTAATCTCCCTCATTATTGTGTTGTATGCTAACCTTATATGGTTAGTGGTACATATTGATGCTATGCACTTTTAGAGCAACATAAGGTGAGAATTCATCAATCATATGATCCCTCTTATGGTGAGTTATTGCCTTATGCTATTAAACATCCTCTAAATGTTTTGTATTACATGTTTTACCTCTTTTGATGCTTATGGTTCATATGCTTTGATTTCGTGTGCTTGATGGATAGTTATGTGAGGATGTGATATTATGGAATGAGATGGATATCTAAACACTTTTTACATGGAAGAGATGGTAATATGTGTTATATTTATTCCTTGTACTTTAAGTTTATTTGGTTTATTTTATACTTGTTTTATTTACTAACTTGTGCTTCTTTTCGGTGTATGTGTTATGTTTGAGTGCAACCACAAGTTGGTCCCAATGGTTACATTATGGGGTCATGAATAATGGATGAAAATGCATGCTTATCCCTTTTGCAATGAATGTATGATCCCCACTCCTTTTTTGATGTTTGAATATGGATGAATGGATAACAATGCATGCTTATCCCATTTGCCATGATGCATGACCCCTTACCCCTTTGAGTTAATGATTTGATTTACCTAAGTGAATCGTGCTTAGATGTATGTTTAGGGGCATTAATTGAATTAATCAATAACTTGGTTAAAATATAAAAAGTGAACCAAGGATTCCCTGGATGGCTTAGGGGTGCCTAATATGTTCCCCAAGCCATACCTAGTTTTTGAAGCTGATCTCTAATGAGGTGAATACGAAATAGGCCTTTTAATTGGCTTTGGTTACATTCAAAGTTTACCTTTCTTAGATTCTTATCCCGACCAAAGTTAAGTGGTGACTCCACATTCCCTAAGGATAGTACCAACATATTGTCCCACTTTTGGTCCATCGATGATCACCATTTTAGACTTAAGGCTTTGAAATTATGTAAGGCCTAAAAGGATCCCTAATGATCTAGGTGCATACCACATCTTAGGGTCATTTCCAATATAATGACTCTCATCCTTTTGATCCCATGTTGATAGATAAAAGGATGTAGTCGCAAGCTAGATGCCACTAGTTTGAGCATAGTCGTGAAATATGAGGTGCTCATAACCTTTTAATTGACTTAGATTAGTTTCACATTTTGCCTTCCCTGGATTCTTTTCTCAACTAAAGTCAGGTGGTGACTACACATTCCTTAGGGATGGTACCAAGGTAATGTCTCACATTAGGTCCCTCGATGACCATCATTTTGGACTTAAGGCTTTAAATTTATGCAAGGCCCAAAAGGATCCCTTGTTGATCTAAATGTATGCCACACCTTGGTGGTAATTATCAATGTAAAGATCCCATCTTTTTGTTCCCTCATTGATCAATAAAAGGATAGAATCGCTAGCCAGATTCCACTTGTTTAGTCGAAACCAATGAGGTGCTCATAGTGGCGACTCCTCTAGGGACTCAAAATTGACTTTGTGTTTAATCTCTAGTTCACTTTTAATATTTTAAACTAGTTTTTGAGTTAGAACATAAAAATGCATAAAATAAATAAAGTAAAAGTTGAGAGAGTGCAACTAACCATTAGGGGACTATTGACAAGAACAACTAAGTGACGACGAAGAAGATAGGGATGGATGAGCAAAAGACTAGTAAAATAAAGGCATTAGGAAAGACAACGATATGATCTAGTGTGCTAATGTTAAAAGTAGAAGTCATGCATTTAATTAATGTCTAAATATGCAAAATGTAAATAATTTATGCCAAGCATAATATCAAATGGAGATACATTTGCATAACTAGAGTAAAATTAGCCATACATGTCTTTGAACTAAACATAAATATAAAACATACTTTTTTGAGGAAAATCATTATATACTATTTGCTAATGTGATGCCTATAGATCTAAAAGTCGTGTAACCATGCCATGTAGTCTGCATCATCGTTAGTTTATAGATCCTATCTAATGTAAAAGTTGTAAATATAATGACTGGTCCATATAGCCTCAACCCTATCTAGGAAGTGCTGTGATAAGGGGCCTTCCATAAGTGAAGGAAGGAACTGCACCTCAAACTGAGGAGCACTAAACTGGCGATGCATACAAGTTAGGCTGTAAGACTTGCCTAAAGCCAGGGCAGGAAGAATGATGCGATCACCATAAATCCTCAAGGTAACAAACTATAAATTCCACATTGGACAAGCTCTAACGAATTTCGATGGCAGTAATATGAGGCATCCATTCGATCCATTCAACTCTAGTAGTAGTTGGCCTCGGCAGACGAAGGTTCAAATAACGCTGCACGTAGTAGACCCTCGAATCTATGGTAAGGGCAACCAATAATCCTACACTTTCTTACAACCATATTTGAGAAAAAAAAAAAAAGAAAAAAAAAGAAAAAGAAGGAAAAAAGAAGAAGAAGAAAATAAAGAAAAATAAAGTATGATTATTAGGTTGAAAACTCGAAAGGGTAGCCTAAGCAAAAATGAATGGCCTGCTGGATTGAAAACCCACAAGGGTGGTCTAGTTAAAAGTTAAGGCAATAAAAAAGAAGAGGGAAAAAATAAATAAGATTACAAGAAAGTTGCGGCAAAAGGAGCTCTTAATTAAAGCAATCATGAGCTCCACATAAAAGAATCCCTAACACCTAGGGCCACTCTAAGTCCCATGATGGTCTTACTCAAGATCACTGGTAAGGGTTCCTCCCTGACTCAACTTGCTCCAACAGTGGCAAGATTTATAAGACAATCTCTCTACAATAAATACTCACCTATCAGAATAGTTACTATAATATAAGCATGAGCTGCCCGAAAATGGCCCCCGAAAGGAAAGAGAGTGATGAAATAGGCCATAAGAATCTTCTCCTCACCTAATGTATACTTGGATACTTGCTTATACCATATGTCAAATAACTCCACCATCTTCTGAATATGTGGGTAATCCAATTGAGGCAGTACGATCCAATTTGCAGCTATAAAGCGATAGTTGAGAATGGTGCTAAACTCCTTCAACAAAGGCCATATCTTCACGTCTTTTAAGTGAAAAGTATGGGTAGTAGGATCTTATAAGTCACAAGCTGCCCGTAAAAAGTAAGGGTCGAGGCGAACATAAGAAAGGTAACAAATAGATGAAAGACCTACTCATAATAGATTGGACCAAATCTGCGGTGATAAAGACCATAGAAATGCTATTGAAATGGTTTGGAGGCTAAAAATAATGGTGTGAAGAGCATATGTGAAATGGCTATTATAGAGGAAAAAAAGGGCTGATAGGTTTATACAGTCTCTATCTAGGGCTGTACAACCCTCCAGCTTAGTTGTATAAACCTCACTTTGGGATGTATAACCCTCAGTCCCTATGAAGAATAGGAAAACATCTCTTTTGTACTTTTGGCTTAAATTGATATATGTACTGCTATGGAAAACACAAGTATGTAAGAGATGATAATGTACATTCAGAGACACATAATCAAAGACCAAAAACATGTTTCTATTTAGGCAAATGAAAACATCAAAGTTTGATAAAAAAAAAAATAGAAGCAATTTCGCCTTAGTTTGCCCTATAAAGTCCTAAGCAAGAATCCAAAAAGGGGGGTTTTCAAATAGCCTAATAAACTATACAACTGTGCAAAAAATCTACCAAATTTGTCACACTAAAATGATAGAAAAGAGAAAATGTCCTAACAACTAATAAGGGAAAGGGCGGTCTCAAGGGCTCGGCTGTCTCCACCTCTAGAAGGGGTTGCCTCAGAATCCTCAACTTCACCTTCTATTGCCATGGACCCGTTCTCCACAGCTACCTAAGCTAAGGCCTCATTCTCTGCCTCTACCTTCACTAAATGCTGGTCCTTCTTTTTGATCTTACAGTTTAGGTGTTGGATCATTTCCTATAAGAACCATAACTATTAGGATGAGTAAGACCTAAAACACATAAAACACAAATCATAACCATTCATACATGTAATGTTTTGCTTTCTTTTACTAACTTGCATAGATCGAGTCTACTACATTATGGCCCTCTTAAGGGCAGCAATCGGATCGACCATAGCCTTAGCCTACATATGAAGAATCAACAAAAAGAAAAGGGAATCATCCTAAAAAACAAAGCTCACATCATAGTTAGGGCACAAGGAGGCAAATAAGAAAATACTTACATGGGTGGTCTCAGTTGGCTCAAACATACACATAGATCGTGTGATCTACAATGACATCATGGACCCAGTCCATGAAGTCATGCAAGACTTCACTAGACTGTATAGCATGAAAGCTAAGTTGCTAAACACTGCGAGTTCCACACTTTTGAAAGTCGATCCACAGGCCTATTTGCGACTTTAGACAATAGCAACACCAAATACAGAAGTAGAAGCGATAAACCTTAAAGTAGCCTGTGTAGTGATGCCTCAGCTTTCGTGTTATAGAACAATCCCCTCGTTAGGTGTGTATCGAGGGAATGCTTCAATAGTCACCTCTGAAAGAGGAAGACTCCCCATAAGTGTTCCAACTGTCCAGTATCTATAAGGAGTACTGACAAAATATAACTGCTCCCTTAGCAAATAATGTAGTGTTATAGTGACCTTTGCACCCTCAAGGTTCCTCGCCCAAAACAGGTTCATAGGCAAGCACTGTAATATAGGTTGCTCATCGAAGCCCTCACGCCTGCGAAAGATGCACTCTCTTAAGTACCACTCCCAAATGGATGGCCCCACCATTAGATGACAGTCGTAAGAGATGGCTTTTGCCTCTGCCACCTATAGAGGCCATATGTCCATGAGGCTCGTCCAGTCGAGGTGTAGTTGTAAGGCAAAAAACTATTATAAGAGTGAAATCAGGTTATAAAAGGCAAATAATCATAACTTATATAATATTTATCTATATAGAGAGAAATACTTAGTTTAGATTAATCATGTTCAGGTGAGTGTGCCTGGCAATAATGGAGGACTCTACATAAGACATGACTATGTGAAAAGTGAGGGTAGCCACCATCTGTATCATCCTTGGGGTCCACCCCCTCTAGCAGGCCAAGCTCAATGCTTTATACTTGTTAACCAAGATGGCATAAGTCTTAAATCAATCATACAAAACTCAAAAATAAAAGAAATAAAGAGATTCAATAAGGACTATCCATGCCCCACACATGTATCTCGTACCTCGAGAGCACCGATTGAGGTATCGACAAAGGTACGCCAGTGCTGTTGATCCCATGTTCAGATGGTGTAGTAGGCTCAGGTCCTTTAACATCGGCACTAAGCAAAGGTCTGCCACTTTAGAGGCACTCGAGAATAAAACCCCTTAACAGGGCATACAATAGAAAATAGTGTATGTGTTGGCTAACCACTTCGTCAAAGCTGTCGTTAGTAAACTTGGGTGCACCAGTCCATACACTAGACCTCACTGCAACATTGCTCCCTTAAGTAGCCCAGTGCCCTGAGCAAGTAGTCCCTCTAAAGCATGGGCTCATGAACCCCAAAATTCATGGGTAAGGGAATACTCGCAAACCATAATCTTGTTAGGAAGGTAAAGTCTCCAGGAGTGGTTGCCACCTCATTGATTAGGGTAAGATGAAAGGTATGAGTCATGTCCATCCATTGCTCTAGTAGTGTGTGCGTCATTACCTGGTTGACCTTTGGCTCCTCATTCGGTAGCATCTATAGGAAGGTCCAAACCCTTGTACCATCTAGACAGGCCTAGATCTGGGGATGCAGTGTCTAACCCCACTTTCTAGTAGGACGCATCGCCCTGCCTCCCTTCTGAAAGGTGACAATCCCCTATAAGAAAAAGTAAAGAAATGAAAGGGGAGTGAATAATGAAAAATACCTAAATATATTTTCTGCATAATTATCAAAGTCAGAAAATAAAAGAATTGGACAAAGTCCTAATCATTCATGTTAATTACAAGTTTTAAAGAAATTATGAAAATAGTTTCCTAAAAAAATGACAATCAACATCCTAATGTTTGTAGGCAAAAAGAAATTTTGGAGCAACACCTAAAATCTAATGTGGTAAGATAGATAGAAAATAAAATACATTAAGAGAAAATGGAAAAGAATGTCTATCGCTTCTGAGGTGGCTCTTGCAAGGTGATGGTATAGGTTGTAGATTGTTGGTGAGTCACCAGCTAGAGAAAAGCTAGGCAAAATCAACTTTGCTGTCATACCAAAATACTCTTAGCCTCTGTTCAAGCTTAGAGCACCAAATTTACTAAAACACCCTTAGATTCCCAAAGAGCCCCAAACCACCTAGAGCACTAAATTTACTAAAATACCCCTAGATTCCCAAAAAGCCCAAAGTACCAAATTTACCAAAACACCCTAGCTTCCAAAAAAGTCTCAAAGAGGCCAAATTACAAAAATGCCCACATTGCTTTTAGAAAACCTATAGAACCCCCTAGAATTTCCTAATTCAAGTGAGGCCACCAAAATATCCTTCAATGACAAACTTGCCCCCCTTCGAGGCCTTAACAATATTTTGAAAGAGAACTACTTTCTCCTATAAATGGCAAAACCTAAGGAAGCACTTCCTAGAACATCTAAGCCCAAACCCATTACCTTGAGAAAAGAACATGACTTCAAAATAACCATAAGGCTTGTAAGTATATGGACTCAGTTTTATAAATACTGGAAGGGCCTGAATAACACAGGAACCATCTAGGGGCCATCCTTGTGACAATATCATTAGTCAGAAAGACTGAAGCACCCATAGAGAAATGCAAGAGCATTAGTGATTATAAAAGGCTAATTATCCAATACTAACCACTTAGTACCTACTAAAGAACTGCTAGAGCCACTTTAGTATTTGCAAAAAGCTACTGAAGACCTATCAAAACATCTGGTACCCACTAGAGGGCTACCAAAACCACTTCAATCCTGCTTAAAAGTTGCTAAGGAGTTACCAAAACACTTGGTACCCACTAGAAAGTTGTTAGAACCACTTCAGTGCCTATTTAAAAGTTGTTGAAGAGTTACCCAACCACTTGGTACATGCTTGAGAGCTACTAAAATCACTTCAGTACTTGTTAGAAAGTTGTTGAAGACCTGGTACCTACTAGAAAGCTATCAAAAATACTTTAGTACTTATTAAAAAGCTGATGAAGACCTATCAAAACATCTGGTACCCACCAAAGAGTTGCTAGAACTACTTTAGTACCTACTCGAGGAACTGCTAAAGACTTGTATCCTTGGGTGTCCTTATTAATGTTTACATTCTTTACTTTACTTTGTCAAGACTTGTTCAAACAATCATTTATCAAATGTTGTTTTTCAAGCCCCCACAAAGCAACAAGCAAACTGTGAGTATTAGATTTCAAACCTCTAAATGCAAAGCTTAATGATAAAAATCATCAAATATATTCCCTAAAATTTAAAAGAAATTGCCAAAGAAATATATGAAAGGTCCTAGAATACTTGGAGAAGCCTAAGACCAAACCCAAGACCAAGCCTAAATACAAGACCAAGCCCAAAACTATCTGCTAAGGTTAATGGGTTGAACAACCTATTAACTAGGGTTGTACAACCCATAAACCAAGGTTGTACAACCATGCACAAAGGTTTACAACCTACCCTAAAACCCTAGTCTGTAAAACATTCTAAAATTGGTCCCTTTTTGACCTTACGGCTATAGAGTCCTGAAAAATGGATGTACAACACTTTCATGGTTGTATAGCCCATGTACAAACTCTAATTCTTGGAGGTCCATCTCTCTCTTTGTGTTTGGTTGCATCTATGGTGTAACTATAACCATTTTAGGCTATGGTACACTTACCCAATACCTATAAATACCCCCTCCCATTTAAAAAAAGAGGAGGCTTAAACAACCCTGTCAAAAGAAATTCACTCTCGAAGCACACTTGGTATAGAAACCCTAGATCTTAACTTACTCCAACCCATTTCAGGGTAAAACAAGGCTCTCTTGTGCATTCCTTAGTATTTTGAAGGACAATGAATGCATAATGAGCCTCTTAGGGCATAAAAATTTTGAAGAAGGCATCCAGAATTCGCCTACACCCTCTTCTTCCTTACTTTTCTTTTTCTTTCTATTTTAAAAACCTAGAATTTAGGGGTTGTATAGCCTTATTATAGTGTGTATAGCCCTATTAGTGGGTTGTACATCTCTGGTTTCCTAGGCACAATCCTGCAAAACACTTCCTTTCTCATCTGAGTTTCTTTTTATAAAGGTAATCTTTTATGTTCTTTTATCTCTCTAATGGTAGAATAAGGTAAGGCTAGATAGCCAAAGACCCTTATTCATTTCAAAATGGAGTTTTGATGGGTTGTGAAATGGTTTCTTATAGTTTATTCAATCTTAGTGTTTATGTTCTTTCATATTGGCTTGATGATGATTTTGATTTTGTTTTAATCACTTTAAGGCAGTGACCAAGTGAGGAACTTATGGTTCCTAGGATCTTGAAAGTTTCTCTTGTGTTTGTATCTATACTTAAAGTATGTGAATCATGTTTTAGCCTTCAACCTTCTTTATTCTTATGTTATATGCTAACCTTACATGATTAGTGGTATATATAGATGCCATGATATTTTAAAGCTACATAAGGAGAGGATTCATCAATCTGAAAACCCCCTTGTGATGTTTTTTGTCGACCTTCAACATTCTCCAAATGCCTTGCATTGCATGTTTACCTCTTTACATGTTCATGATTCATGCATTTCTATTCAGTTTGCTTACTGATTTGTGATGTGGGAGTATGTTTATTATGGACTTGGATACTTAGGTACCTTTTGCATGGAAGAGATGGTAATATGTGTTATATTCATTCCTTGTGCTTTAAGTTTATTTAGTTTGCCTTATGTTAATTTCATTTACTAACTTGTTCTTTTCTTAGGTATAGGTGTTCTTATTTGAGTTAGACCATAAAGGTGGTCTTGATTATTGTCTTATATGATTATGAATGATCATGCTTGAATGGATGGATGATAATGCATGCTAAAATCCTTATGCCATGTCTCATACCCCTATTCCCACTTAATTATGCATGTTGTGAATGAATGAATGTATGGATATATGTGATAATCCCTATACCTTGATGCATGACCCTTATACCCTTTAGGTTGATGAAATGTTTTGATTGGTTTGATTGTGTTAGATATATGCTTAAGGCCATTAATTAGATTAATCAATAACTCGGTTAAAATATTAAAAGTGAATCAAAGATGCTCGAAGGTTGGATCTCGATATCTGGGCATTTTTGGGGGTGTATAACCTTTTCCCCAAGATGTACCCAATTTTTAAACATGATATATGATAGGGTGGAGATGATAGCCCTTCTAATTAACTTAGATTAGGTTCAAATTTTGGCTTCCCCGAATTCTTATCTAGACTAAAGTTAGGTGGGGACTTCGATTCCCTAAAGATGGTACCAATGTATTATCCAAAATTAGGTCCCCTGATGGCCATCATTTTGGACTTAAGGTTTCAAATTCACGCAAGGCCTAAAAGGATCCCCAGTAGATCTAAGTGTGCGCCACACTTTGGGGTCATTACTAATGTAAAAACCTCCGTCCTCTTATCCCCCATTAAGTAGTAAAAGGATAGAGTCATAACCAAGATTCCACTTGTTCTAATGAAACCAATCACAATTACCCTAGAATAAGTGGAGCAAATAAGTCTGAGTCTCCACTTGGCACGACTTGAACCCTAGTTTAACTTGAACCTTCGAGTTACTTTAATTAATAGTGATGAAAACCTAAACCTTCAGCCTATAAAATTTTTATAATAAGTAATTTGCCTATTGGACATTATCCTATCCATATTATCGACACTCAACCACTATATCGGCTAGACCTTCAAGCCCCAATGTTAGTCAACCACCTTACTATGATTAATGATCCTCATGTAGCCTGTGCATTGGAAACAACATTCTAATAATTTAATAAGGTCTTAAGAGAGCTCAAAGATAACATCTCGCCTACTCGACTAAATAGTCAATAACCCCAACCCTCAGTACAAAGTCTCCTACCAAACCCTTATAATATAAGATCCCATTTCCATCAAGCACTCCATCTCTAATTAAACCAGCTCAAACTCTACTCCATCACTAATGATGATGGAAATCCTTATAACGTGCTAGCGGACAATCTAAAGGATAATTCATGGATGAGGATGTTGAATTTTTTTGAAAAAGCATAATAGAAAAATAAAAATTTCAAATGTACAAAACCCCTATAAGGATCTATGTAATTCAATTAAATCGATGAAAGGGATGTGAATCCTATCGATTAGAGTTGAATTACAAGATTATTGAAAGATAAAGAGGGGGTAACACTCTGCTTTAAACTTGAAATTTAAATCGTCAGATTTAGATGCTACCAAAAGATGAACATTATGCATAAGAATAGACTCTTTAAAATGAATGGTGTGCTAGCACCGAGGCTATAAATGTTGCACTCTCTCTCTCTAAGCATTTTATGAACATAATATGAATGTACTGTATCTTTTCAAAAAATCCCATTTTAATATATACTAATCGTTATATATGTATGCCAACTTTATATCTTAAGAGATATAAAAAACTAGATA
Organism: Omphalea diandra; assembly: GCA_949677035.1. Classification (NCBI taxonomy): domain Eukaryota; kingdom Viridiplantae; phylum Streptophyta; class Magnoliopsida; order Malpighiales; family Euphorbiaceae; genus Omphalea; species Omphalea diandra. The sequence goes on from CATIWR010155791.1 coordinate 12,718, forward strand.
TCTTATTTTGTTTTAACCTTTAAAACAAAATATATAACTGGACATTTAATGTAATATCTCTAATTATCTTAATAACTATATATCTAGAAATAATATTAATATAATTTCATTTTAGGTATATTCTTTGTGTGCGATCTTGTAGGTTCACATTGTGTTGGTAATGACCCAATCTAGCCCACAAATCATAAGTGGCCTCTAGCAAGACATTATGACTATCCAAGTTATATAAAGTCATCAATTCGACCTAACCTATCTTATAAATAATATTAGAATCCTTTTATCACATTATATCTCAATTAAACATAAGGCATAGATCATGCTATCCATATATAATTTAATAAAATTGTTTCTTGATTTCTAAGTAGATTAGTGTAAAATGACATTTATCACCTTAATCAATTTATTTTTGTATGGCCACAAAATTTCTTTAGTTTAACTCATAAAGAAGTTTAGAGATATATTTCTCATAAATGCATGAGGAAGACATTCCTTCTTAATTACTCATATTCCTTTATATGACGTATTCCATGTCTAATATCAGTACATATAATCATCCTATTAAAGATAATGTTCGACTGTATCAAAATATGAAGTTCATCATATTGGAATTCATGGTGATGTTCAAGTTTGAGAATTAAGTTAATGCTATTGCATGATAATCACTTATGACAATTTATCCATGTAGTATTATCATAATGGGTTAGTCCAATACAACGATTCTTAGTTATGAGATAGCATATACATGACCAGTAAAACATAGTCATCAATTAAAACATATATTAGCCTTCATTCATTATTATCCCAACAATAATGATTAACAATAATTTAAAATAAAATTTTTTATACCTAAGAATTTTATTGTCAAGTCACATACTTGATGACCTTAAGTAAAATTAACTATTTATGGAATTTATCATTTAGTTATAAACACAATATGATAGATATATTTAATAAAATGCAATGATGACATTATTAAAGAATATCCATTATAAAATTGGCCTAGAGCACATTACTAATAGTCTCCCATTTGCACTGGGCCTAATAAAAAATGTATCTAATACCCATTAACCTAACATGACTCTCATGCTTTGGCTATCACAATGGCTTAATGAATGGATCAATAATATTGTCATTTTGATAGCACTCTGTATATCTTCATGTCTCCCTTCTGAACGACCTCTCAAATGAGATGGAAATGCCTGAGTATGTGTTTGGATCATTGATGTGATCTAGGTTCATTAGCTTGTGTTATTGCTCTATTCTTATCACAATGCAAGTCCATTGGATTTGAAATACTAGGAACACTATATAGTCTAGTTATAAACTTCTTGATCAAAATAGTTTCCTTAACTACTTTTAAGGTGGCTATATACTTAACTTTCATAATAGAATCAATCGTTGAGTCTTACTTTGAACTTCTCTAGCTCACTACACATCCATTCAAATAAAATAAATAACTTGACTGTGATTGAAAGTCATCCTTATCAAATTGAAAGGTAGCATCTATATAACTACTTAAAGTTAGCTAATTTTCCAATCCTCTATATATTAAGAATGCATCTTTAATCTTTCTCAAGTACTTAAGGATATTCATGTTTATTGTCTAGTGACTTTCACCCAGATTTGACAGGTACTTACTCATTATACTTAGTGCATATGAGACATCAGGTCAAGTATATAACATTGCATACATGATATATCTAATAACAAAAGCATATGGAATCTTACTCATGCACTCTCACTCATCTTGTGTCTATGGACACTAAATCTTGCTAAGAGTTATGCCACGTTGTATTGACGAGAATCCTCTTTTGGAATCTTGCATACTAAACCTATATAGTACCTTATCAATGTATGTACTCTAACTTAGGCTAATAAGCCTTTTTGATCCATCACTATAGATCTTATTGCCTAAAATGTAAGAGACTTCACCAAAGACTTTCATTAAAAAACATTTTCCTAAATAAAATTTAACATATTGTAGGGTGAGATATTATTTCTAGTGAGTAATTTATCATCAACATATAGCACTAGAAAAAGTATTGTACTCCCACTAATCTTCATATAAACATAAGGTTCATCTTCACTTTTTTTTATAAAGCCAAACTCTTGACTGCTTCATCAAAATGAAGATTCCAATTCGGAGAAGCTTGCTTCAATCCATAAATGGATTTTTGAAGCTTATTAGAAAACAAGAACTGAGAGATTTTCCAGTTTATATCTCATACGATGTCCTTTCAATTGCCTTTAATGGAACTCTGTTTAGTATGAAAGTAGCAGTTTCTAAGGTATACCTTAAAAAGAGATTGCAAGATCTATCTGACTCATCATATATCAAACCATATATAATAAGGTTTGATTTCTTCATTCAAATATGCCATTCCACTATGGTGTTCTAGATAGAGTTAATTGTAAGACTATCCCACAATCTTTAAATGATTAATAAATTCTTAGCTTAAATATTCACCAACTCGATTTGATCAAAGTGCCTTAATATTCTTACCAAGTTGGTTTTGTACTTCATTTTTGAAAATTTTGAACATTTCAAAAGATTCATATTTTTATTTCATAAGTAGATGTAGCCATATCGACTATAATCATTTGTGGAATAATAAATTAATGAAAAAACCTCCTTTAGATTTGAACTTAATGGTCCAAATACATTGGTATGTATTAGGCCTAATAAATCATTAGCCCTTTAACTATCTTGTGAAAGGGGTTTTACTCATTTTGTCTAATAAATAAGATTCACATATTTCAAATGATTTAGAATAAAATGAATTCAAAAGTCCATGTTGTTGAGCTTTGATATGCACTTCTTATCTATGTGGCCCAAATAACAATGTTAGAGATAATTAAAATTTGAGTCATTAGATTTATGCTTCTTGGTTTTAATATTATTAATGAACTCAATAATACTATTTTTAAGATTTAAGACATATAAAACATTTGATAGATTAGCATAACCATAAAGAAATAATAAATTCAAAACCTTCCATGTCCAAACAAGAAAAAGAAATAATGTTCTTGCTCAACGCAGGTACAAAATAACAATTGTTCAAAGTCCAAATAAGTCCACTAGCAAAGCTAACTCATAAGTTTTTATGGCTAAGGTGGCAAGTATTGCTCCATTTGCAACTCATAGGTTCATCTCACCTTTGGCTAAAGATCTGCTCCTTTTTATACCTTAAACATTATAAAAAAAAGTGAGATCCCCATTAGTATCTAATACCTATGAAGTGGATTCAAAGGTAGATAAATTGATCTCTATAATATGAATACTTAGAGTAGTAACCTCAATGTCCTTTTTTTTTTAAGATTGTTTAGATAGAGCTTATAATTTTTTTTCTAATGGCTTGACTCATTATAAAAATGACAAGGTCCTTCTATTAAAGGTTTAGGCTTAGTGTTGGGTTTGGGCTTCTTTAAGTCCTTTGGACCTTTTTATTTCCCTTTGTCTTTCTTTTCTTTTTCATACCTTTCCCTTGTTGATCATCAGAATGTCTTTGTGTTCTTAATGTTCTGTTCAACAGTCTTAAGAATCCCATGCAATTTAACATATTATGCATGTTATAGTTCATAATGAATGCATCATATGCATCAAGCAAAGACTGGAGAATGATGTTAGCAACCAACTTTTGGCTAATGACAAGACCAAGTTTTTACAAATGTTTTAAGATGATCCTTAAACTTCAGAATATGAGGACTGACTAAACTTGCACGATAGTAGAGCCTTAATGGTATTTAACCTTTCAATTTGAGATTCTCTTGGAACGTTTCCTTGAGATGATCCACCACAATATAGGCCTCTATCTTCATCAGTTGCTTCTGAAGCTCTAATTCTATGCTAGTAAACTTGAGGCAAGTGATATCTACTGAGTCATTGATGCTTAGTGTGAGCATCATTTTAGGCTCTGGGAGCATTAGCAATAAGTTTTGCATGGATAAGTTGATCCAGGACATATTCCTTCCTTTCTTGCTTAAGAACAATTCTTAAATTTTTTGTACCAGTTAAGGAAGTTAGTCCTATTCAATTTGTCCTTCTCAAGGATCAATCATAGTGATAAGTTAAAGGTGTTGTTTGATACCATTATATATATATATATATATATATATATATATATATATATATATATATATATATATAAAAAAAGAAAATTAAAAAAAATTATA
>CATIWR010155809.1:0-25070 GCA_949677035.1 Omphalea diandra
AGGAACCAGAGCCATATTGGATCCACGCAAGATAGTTAGTGGAATTCAATTTAATAGAGAAGGAAGAAGAAGAATCGATGGACGAATTGGAGGAGGAAGAAGACGATGAAAAGAGAGGAACAAGAGTCATATTGAATCAAAGATAAACAATTCTACCAAAAGTCCAGACTTATAGATAGAGGCCCAAAGATCTCCTTATGCCATAGTCATAGACTCAATCCACCATGCTCCGCAGCTTATCTTTCACTATGCAGAGACTCGACATCTCTTTAAGGATTCCGTGGATTGAACCCATGACCAGAGAACACAAGGGAGGCTTTGATACCATGTAAATAATGAGAAGAAGAAAAGAGTTTGAAGAATTTTAGAAAATATATATATATGATAAAGGCAGAGAACCAGCCTTATTATATACAGACCTACTTTCCTTGTATACAAGCCTATAATTAGGCCAATAAACAAGCCTATAATTAAATATATAATTAAGCCTATAATCAAGCCTATAATTAAGCATATAATTATGATAATTACTACAATTAAAAGATAAACACTAAATAAAAAATTTACAGTACAAGATATAAAAATATTCATATGATTAACACTTTTAACCCAATTCAATTTATTTATCGCCTATAACTTTTCATGTAAATTTTTGTTTTTGACTTGGTTACTTTTCATGTACTTGATTGATATTTTTATTTTTGTATTAAATTTATGATGGGATAGAAGGGATTGAATGAGAAACTTTAAGTACTAGAAAATTACAAAAATTAGTAAATTAAATTAAATCACCTATTAACAAAAAATTCAAATCTTTTCATTTTTTTTTATAATATCACCCGCATCTCATAATAGACATCACCTAAAATTAATAAAATTTGTGTTAATATCATCTATTGTTAAAATTATAGTCTCAAAATATGGATTTTATGTGGCATCCATACAATTAACCACCACTTCCATCACCTTTATGTGGCATTTATATCATCATTTTCGTCAATACATTCAAAATCAAAACTTTTTCAACATAAACCGTCAAATACAACATACAAGGATCGGAGTCTGAAAAGAAATGCAAAATGGCTGCATGTGATTCTCCATATCTTCGATTCTTTGGAAGTGTTAAGATACGAAGATCGATCATCAAAACCACATTCAAGAACTTGAAGACAAACATTAATTAGGTAACTGCAACCAAATCCAAATCCAATGACAGGAAATCTCAATCACCATGGATCTCCATCTCCAAAATTTCACAGCATTCGGTCAACTTTCCAAGAACAACAGTTTCCGTTAATAATGATAATACTAAAGTGTACTCCTCTTAGGTAAAAAAGACTAGCTAAATAACTGCTAATAATAATTACTTCCACCCAAGGGGACATCATTAGTACAAATATCACTCATTTTTTGGGTTGTTCTGATGATGATGATTTCTTGGGAGGGATACGTTTGCCTCTTATTGCTTTCTCTTTAATCTGCTCCTGCACTACTTCTTCCATTCCTCCCTTTGTGCTCCTGTCCAATCATGTAATTAATACTTGGGTGAATTTTTTTCCTTTCTTTTACTTTTATGGAAAAGAGAATTCAATACGTTAACTTACATACAATGTTAAAAACGACAAGAAATTTAAGGTAAATCAAGAGCATTAATTACTTCAAGTTTTTTTTAAAAAAAATAATTTTTTGGGTCTCCACTTCCCTCTGAAAATAATTATTTATATTTAATTGATTTTAACAAATTTCAAGATAAAAATAAATGAATATTCATAAGATGAAAAACAATATATAAAAGAATTAATTGTTCCTTCATTTTTCATGTAAGCTAATTTTTCTTTTTTTTTTAAAAAAATTATATACACTACAAAATAAATGATATAAGAGATGAAATTTGGAGATGAGCAAAGTTGAATGGACTTCAAAATATTAGTTTTAATATAATAAAAGACGTTTATTATAGTCCTTTCCTATTTACAATATTAAAGAACGATAAACTAATAGTTTCTGAAAATATGAACAAATGAGTTCTTATTTCTCACTGGAGACTTAAGACTGATGATTTCTTTTATGCATTAAACATGCTTTAATTTTACAACCTACCATTAAATTAAAATCGCTATTATAATAATATACTATGTGATAAAAAAAATAATTAAGTCGTGGTTTTAAAAGAAGTGATAAAGACTCGAGATATATAAAACAAAAAAAAAAAAAAAAAACAAGGAAAAAAATTGAAGGCCAATAAAATTAATATCATCAATACTAACCTGTTTTCATTGTATGAGTTTGATCTCTTCAACGCAGCCTCAGCAGCAACTCGGTTCTCACTCATACATTCAACAATGCTACCGCTAAAATACTCCTCTTCAGCCTGTAAATTTCCAAACCTTGGATTCTGAGACATGTAACTAATCATCATTTCCTCCTCACAAACACCACCAACTTTAACTGCTGTTTTATACACTACCCCTTTGTGAAGTGCATTGCTTTCATTCTTCTTCATCACCTTCGCCGGTTGCTTCAAACTGGGTGCATTACCCTTTGCTTTAGAAACAGCTAAGTTTCCACACGAGATGAGTTTGAGTAGGACTGAGTTCCGACTCGATGCTGGCTCAGGCTCAATAATTGGGTCACCGTCTTCAAATCTTTTTGAAATGGTGTTGCTGTTAGTGATGCTTTTTGGTGGAGCTGGGGACGAGCCCCGGTGAGTGGACTCAGTTGTGCGGTCTTTTGGAGGTTGTTGGTCTCCTAGGTCGTCTGTGGATACACCTCTAGAGCAACGAGAGTGGGGTGTGGTGGACGTTGTGTAGCTTGTTTTCTCTTCATCTTCATACTCTTCTTGTGATTCTTGTTCTAGTTCTTCATAATCTTCGCATTCGAACTTGGTCGTGTTGTGATGAGTTTCTTCTAGTTGTTTGGGTTGACTCGACGAGAGCTGCTGTTTTGCTTTTGCATGGAGATTGTTCTGTTCTTGAATTAATTGTCTATTATTGGTGACTTGAAGTTGTTGGAATCTGTCTGCAAAAGTAGGGAAATAATCCAAGGTGACTTGAAGTTTTTGGAATCTGCGGTTAAGAACCGTACTTAACTATCTAATAGTGGGTATTATATAAACACTAATGGAGACTGACCAGAACATCCTTCAACGAGTTCAGATCCTTTGAGCACGTACTCAGCTGCCTCAGAAGGATAAATGACATCATTTTCTGCCAAATCATTCCAAACATAACCATTCTTGTAGCTCCTGTGAGAAAAATAAAAAATTAGTTAATGAGTACGAACTACCAGTAATCGGCAAAAGATTAACAGATAGTATGGATAATTAGGGTATTAATTACCTTTTGCAAGACCATGAATATAGAGAAGGCATGCCTCTGCCTCTAAGGACCGTGAGCCTATCCACAATATCTAACAACAGACATATATTATCATAAGCTAGCTCGTGCTATCACTTACTGCCTAATAAAAAATGATAATAGTAACAAGCACGAATGGGAAGTGAATTAAGAATTTATATTATGTTTTTCGTATACCTTTCAAACGAAGATGTTGATCGGCGAAATGGGTAACTTCCATGTAATGTGGATGTTCAAGCTGGCCATTTCTAGAGAGGTAGTAAACAACTTGAACCTTTTTGATGGGTTTGACTTTAGGCTGCATGAACACTTTTGCCCGGTCTGGACTGCTCTCTCTTTCTCTGCTTCTTCTAGATCGAACCGGATCCATGTTCTCCTTTAGTTTATCTTCCTTCCTTTCTTTCTTTTTTCTTCCCGTCCTCGTTGAAAGGTATAAAGCAAGAGTCTCTTTTTATTTTACCCCATATGGAGGCGGTACATAGAGGGTGAGAACGAGGTGAAAAAGAAAACCGAGGCATGAAAAGGCGCAAAATACAAATTTGGATGCTTTGGATAGTGGCCATAGGTATGGTTAAGGGAGGAGAGAGAGCATAAGAAGAAGAAGAAGAAGAAGAGAATGTTAAATACTGTAGGGTCACGATCACTATTTATTTATCCATCTAGTTTGACATTAGTTTACCTCTCTGATCACTCGCCGAGGCAAAATAAATAAATAAATAAATAAAGTGCCAATCAGATTGGTAGAGTAAAGCTACTAGTTGCCATACGTATAGTCCTATGTCTTGTGATCCTTTTGGCAGCATTGTCACTACATTGCAGGAGGATTCCTTCTTTGAATCATTTATATAGCCTTGGATTAATTTATTACATAGCATGGTACATTAATTATCACAGGATATAACAGCCTGCGAAAAACAATGACTTGTAGGCAAATGCTTGGTAGACCAAACCGATCTCTGATATTAGCGGGCCTAGCTATAACTCTTTTAATGTGTTCCTTTTTTTCTTCAGGACCTATAGCTGTTTTTTTTTTTTAAAAGAAAAAAATTTCAATAAAAACTTGTGATTATATGTCATATATTGGCAGGATCAGTTCTGATTTTTTTTTTTTTTTGTCAAAGTTACAAAGAGAATGGAAACTTGAATTGAGACACTTAAGTTCCACCAAAAAAAAAAAAAAAACCAGAATTGAGACCCTTAAGTCTCAAAGTAAAAAAAAAAAAAATTTCAACAAAAAATTGTGATTATATGTCATATATTAGCAGGATCAGTTCTGAGTTTTTATTTTTATTTTTATTTTTTGTCAAAGTTACAAAGAGAATGGAAAGTTGAACTGAGACATTAAGTCTCAAAGAGATACACAAATGAAGTAAGTAAATCCAGTTTTGAATTTTCTTCTTCTTCTTCTTCTTCTTCTTTTTTTTCAAATTCAAAGCAATAAAGTTTTTTTTTTTTTCAAATAAGCAAAATAGTTGAAATAAAAAAAATATACATCTCTCTCTTTTTCTTTTTTGTGAAGATCTCTCTCTTTTTCTTTTTTGTGAAGATAATTCTTTTTATTTGATATTTTAAGAATATTGTTGAAATATTTTATCAGCAATAAACTTTTTTGTTTTCTTTTGTTTTTCTTTCACTAAGTTGATAAGTTTGTCTCTCATTTAAAAAATTTTGCTCAAGAATTATTAATTTTATCTCTCTTTATAAGAGTTTTTATCCCTCTATATAATAGCATAATGATGATATATTATTAGTTATAATCTCTTAATTAAAACTAATTTAACATATTATATGAATTTTAGTCTATATCATATTATACAATCATATCTAATAAAATCTCCATAAAGATAAAGATATAGCATCATAAAAAAAAAAAAAACATATTACTATGATTTTATAACTGAGTTAACGTGCAAATATTAGTTGTATTAAGATTCAATATAATATCTCAAAACTGTTTTGTGTATTTTAAGGATATTTTTAAATTTTCAATAAAATATGATTTGGGTATTTTGTGAAACAATTATATTTTACATAAGTGGGCGTTAATTTTTGGATGAGGACTTATATTAGTTATTTTGAGAAATTTTATTTTAAATTTAATTGGAAAGGTTATTAAAACAAAAAATTTCTAAGATGGAAAATGGGTTGATTAACACTTATATAAGAGGGGAAAAATGATTTTAGAAAAATTTTGGAGAAAATTCATATAGATATATGAATATTTTGGATTTAATTCAAAATGACGTATTTGAGTTTAGAAAATGAAAATAAAAATATATTTGTAGTGCCACAGACCGATCATACAAAGAGTTGATATGTTGCATATATTTAGAAATATTATTGTGAGACTTAGTTGATCAAACCTAAGTCAAACTTCTCTTTTGATTTTGATAATACAGATTGAAAGATTATAATGCATGTCTTAAATGTTGTTTTTGTAGAAAATAATATAAGAATTAAGTGGGAAGACAGATGAAAGTAAAAAATCTCCAAATCTCAAAACTGGATTGTAATTCACGCCCAAGATAAGAGGATCGTGACTAGGAACTAGATCGCGACCGTTATTTGACTAGTTGCGACTACTATCCATAGAATGAAAGGGAGCAAATCCTCCAATTTGATTTGCAATTTGAATCACAGTGCACTGGCCACTACATCATTCAAAACTCTTCAAAAGTGCTCCAACAGTCACCCAGGAAGCTTGTCAAAGTATGTCATGTGTTCAAGGAGCCGTTTGAATATTTAAAGATTACAATTGTGATCCTTAAGCACAACTGTGACAGAAGTTCAAGAGTGAGCCAAAAAGGGCAGTTTGATTCATAGTGAAGCTCGCAATCCACTAATCTAGTCCAACCTTGATCACAACTGCGACCACTTAATTTTGCAAAAAGTGGAGGGTTCTAACAACTTGTTATGCATAACTAATAATCAAACATCATGTGCCACTAGTTGTATATACATTTGAAGATCTCAACCACGAAAGAGTAATTCGTAATATGAAAAGCAAATTTGCGATCATGGTTATCCAATCTCGATCACGAAATTAGTCTAACAAGTATTTAATGTAGAATTGTCTATCAAATCATAAAGATTTGCACATAATTTTATTAGTAATGACTCTTTGGTGGTTGAAACTTATAAGTATTCCATCAAATGGTCTTGAATGCAAGAGAACCAATATTTATTGTGCCCAAACTCTTGCAATTTGATTTCTTAATACTCTCTCTCTCTCTCTTAATTACTTGAGTACTTTATTTGTTCAAAGCATTCATTACTTGTAAAAAGTTACGTGTGAGCCATAAACACTGGATTTTGAGTTTAGAGTGAGCCTTAAGTGTAAAAATCTTCTAAAGTTGTGTGTTAGACTTAAACACAAAGTGTAATTAGGGTTGGGTATGAACGCAAACACTAAGTTTTGTATGAGCTTGTAGAAACACAAAGAGAGTTAGTAAAATAGCTAATTGGTGTATTGCAAAGTGGACATAGGGTGGATTAATACCCGAACCACTATAAATTCTTGTGTGTTGGTCTTATCTTTCCCTTTCCTTTAACTTTTAGTTATTTTTTATTCCCTTCAAAATTTAAATTTCTCTCTAATTCAACCCCCCCTTTATGTGCACAAGGGCTAATAAAGTGGTATAAGAGCACTCTCACCTTAAGCCACACTTAATGGCTCTGACTATGTTCATTAAAAGTATAAAATGAAGGTTTATCTTGATAGTGATATTATTGATATGCAGGATGTTGTATCAAAGGAATAGAAGCCACCTACAAAGATGGTAGGTGGATTTAAAAAGCCACTCTAAAGAGAAAAATGGGTTGAAGCCCATAAAAAAGCAAATGGAAGAAACAAGAGGGCAATAACAATCCTCTTTAGCTCTTTCTCTCTCTAAAGATGAGTGTAAGAGAGTGCAACATTTTTAAAATGCCTAGGTATATAGAAATCATCAGAAAACTATCATAAAGGCCCATGCAAGTGAAGTCAAGAAGGGTAGGCATCTATGTAACAAAATATGAACTCTTCATGATGAAAGAAAATGAGAGCATCACCAACATGACAAATATACTTCTTACTATTATCAACAATATGAAGAAATATGGGATATATGTTTCTAATTGTGATGTCAATAAAAAAAATCTTCGAAGCATTTTCATTATAGAAATTTGGTGCTAGAGTATGTAGTATTAAAAAATATAATGAAGACATTGGTAAAATACCAATCAATGTCCTTATTGAAAAATTCATCACTCATAAGATGGCAACAAAGAATGATGAGATGAAGTTGCTAAGAAAAAAGGAGAAAAGAAAGCAATTGCTCCTAAATCCTCTAATAAAGACAAAGAAGTGGAGGCAAGCTCTAGTGATACTGATAAGAATGACAAATAAGAAAAAAAAAAAAGAGCTTGTTATGCTATCAAATAGGTCTAAGGAGTTGATGAGAAGGAGAAAAGAAAAAAGAAACTAAAAGAAGGCATCATCCAATTACAAAGAGAAGAAGGAGGATGTGACTTGCTATGAATGTGGCAAGTAAGAACACATTAAATCTAATTGTCCTAAGCTCAAGAAAAAGAAGAAGTGGGATAAGGAAAAGAATAATAGCTTCAATGCTAATTGGGATGATAACTTAAGTGAAGGAAGAGAGTAAAGTTGCAAACCTTTGCTTCATGGCTCAAGAGAACTCTTCTAATGAGGTAAGTACTTCTTTCTAATCTTGTGATGGTGATAGTTTTAAAAATGAAGATGATGAGCTTCTTGAAGCTATAGCTTTGAGATGTGATAAATATAAATAAAAAATGAAATCTTATAAGAAAAAATATTCTCAACTTGAGGATGATTTTAAAAGTTAAAATGAGCTTCTTTCTAACTTGAGGACTTCTAATGAAGAACTCAATAAATCTTTAGAACAACTTTCTAAAACTTCATCCTTTCTTGATTCTTTAAGAAAAGAAAATGATTCTTTAAAAAATAAAGGCATTGAGTTAAGAAACTCCATCTCTAAATTTCATAAAGGGAAGGAAGCCTTGGATACATTAATTTTCTGAAAGGTCACCCACAGTGAGACATGGTTTTAACTATGATGGAGCCTTAACATCCACATCTTCTCCTCTCATCTTCATCAAAGCCTCTACCTCTCAAACTTCTAGCATAGAGGTGGTTGAGAAAAGGAGTGCTCCTAGCATTAAGCCTCCATGTTGGAGGGTAAGGAAAAGGCACCTCAAAACTCTAAAGCCAAGTCTCGAAAAGCTAACCATGCATTCATGTATAGCAATAGGCATGTACAAAAACACATAGCTCCTACTCCTCACCATACTTTCTCTTATATGCATTCTTATGACAATGGTAAGAAGATCCCCTACTCATACCAAAGTGGTTGAAAAGAGAAAAACTAACAAGCTTAAACTCTAATGTCATTATTATATGAAATATTATCACATTAATATATTTTATTATATTAGTAAAAGTCACCTCAAACTTGAGGATCCTTCTAAGTCTAACCCCCAGGACTGAAGTATGATTAGTTACCCAAACAAAGATGAACTTGTTATGTTTTATAGGAAAACTTTGATAGCACTAAGGATGATAATGATTGGCATGCTGATAGTGGATACTCGAAGCACATGACTAGAATGAAAAGTTATTCACATCCATCAAAGAAAATGATGGTGAAATGTCACATTTGAAAATAATGTCAAGGGTAAGGTAATTGGTATTGGCATTTTTAATAAGAAGGGTTGTCCTCTAGTTGATAATATTCTTCTTATTGATGGTTTGAAGCATAATTTGTTAAGTGCAAGTCAATTGTGTGATAAATGTAATAATGTCACCTTTGACTCTAAATAATGCCCTATCACTACCTTGGTAGATGACAATCTAGTCTTTAAAAGTGAAAGACAAGATAATACCTATATAATTTACTTAGACAATTTAGTGAACCAATCTTTCAAATGTCTTGTGTCTATTAGCATTGAATCATGGCTTTGACATGGAATCTTGGGCATGCAAGCATGGGGCTTCTCTAACATCTCTCAAAAGGAGAACTAGTGGAAGGTCTTCCTAAGCTAAAGTTCATCAAGGACAAAACATACAGACCTTATCAAATTAGGAAGCAACACTAAGGATCCTTCAAAGGCCAAAAAAAAAAAGTTGTAAGTAATTCTAGACCACCTTAACTCATCCATATATGGACTTGGTGGGACCTATTAGAAATGCTAACATGGGTGGTAAGCATTATGCATTTGTTATTATTGATGATTGCCCAAGGTTTATTTGGGTTAGTTTTTTAACTCATAAGAGTGATGCTTTTGATGTATTTAAAAGTTTTACAAAAATTGTTTAAAATGAGAACAGTTACTTCATTTCTAAAATTAGAATTGACCATGAAAAGGAATTTCAAAATAAGCATTTTGAAAACTATTGTTTGGAAAATGGTACTTCACATAATTTTTCGACTCCTAAAACACCATAATACAATGATGTTGTAGAGAGAAAAAAATAAAATATTAGTGAAGACGGTTAGAACTATGTTTAATGAGTATTTTCTTCTAAATTACTTTTAGGCTGAAGCCATCAATATTTCTTGTTATATTGTAAATAGAGTTTTCAAAAGACCCATTTTAAACAAAACCTTTTATGAGTTATATAATAGAAGAAAGCCCAAGCTTTCATACCTTAGAGTTTTTGGATGCAAATGCTATATTTTAAATATCAAGGACAACTTGGGAACTTTGCCTTTAAAACCTTTGAAGGCATTTTCTTAAGCTATTCCACCACTATCTAAATTTATAAAGTCTTTAACAAAAAGTCTATGCTGGTTGAAAACTTTATGAATATTATTTTTGATAAGTCTAGTAAACTTGATCTTAGGAAATATTCTCTTATTGATGATCTTGTAAGTGAATTTGAGCAGAAAGAGCTCAATCCAACTCCAAAGGAAATTGAAGTGGAAGTTGAAGATAAAGAATCACCTCAAAAGGTTGAGCAAACACAAATGCAATAAGAGGAGAACTAATCTCAAAAGCTACCTAAGGAATGGAGGTACTCTAATAACCATCTAAACGAACTCATAATAGGGAGACCTCAAAGGGTGCAAATACTAGATCTCAACTCAATGCCTTGGATAATAATTTTGCCTTTAAATCAATTGATGAGGCTCTTGATGATGATTGTTGGGTGATTGTTATGTGAGAGAAACTCAACTAATTTAAGACAAATAAAGTTTGAGAGCGTGTTCTGAGACCTAAAGAGCATCTAGTTGTAGAATGCAAATGGATTTATAGGAATAAGTTGGATGATAAAGGGTCCGTCATTAGAAATAAAGCTAGATTGGTTGCAAAGGTGTACAACCAAGAGAAAGATATTAATTATAATGAAACATTTGCCTTACATTGCCAAATTAGAAGTAATTTAAATTTTTCAATTAGAGATAATTTGAATTTTTCTTACATATGCATGTCATATGAATTTTAAAATATTTCAAATGGATGTCAAAAGTGCATTTTTAAGTAGTTTTATTGAAAAGGAAGTTATGTTAAACAATCTCCAGGATTTGAGTCTCATGTTTTACCAAATCATATTTTTAAATTAACTAAGATCGTATATGGATTGAAACAAACTACTAAAGCTTGGATTGAAAGGCTTTTATTTCTTTTGAAAAATGATTTTAAAAAGGACAAAGTTGATACTACTTTGTTTATGAAAAAGCATAATAAGGCTACACTTATGGTCCAAATTTATGTTAATGACATTATATTTAATGATACTAATGAATCTCTTTGTGAAGATTTTGTTAAGTGTATGACTAGGGAATTTAAAATAAGCATGATGGGGGAGCTTAAATTTTTCCTTAGTCTATAAATCAAACAATGCAAAAAGGGGATCTTCGTCAATCAATCTAAGTACATAAAGAAGCTACATGGATAAATGCAAGATAGCCAAAACTTCAATGAGTTCATCAATTAACTAAGATGAATCGGGTAGGCCTATTGATAAGAATAAGTATAAAGGTATGATTGGCTTTTTTTTTTCTTCTATCTTACCACTTATAAACCCAATATTATATATAGTATTTGCTTGTGTGCAAGATTTTAATCATGTCCTAAAGAGTCTCATTTACATGTGGTCAAATGAATCTTGAAATACTTACATGACACATTACATTTAGGTTTATGGAATCCTAAAAACTCATCTTCTAGTCTTTTTGGATATTCATATATAGATTATATAAAAAAAACTTGCTTGATAGAAAGGGCACTTTCAAAACTTGCCAATTTATTGGTGAATAAATTTGTTAGTTTAGTAAGAAGCAAGTTTTGGTTGCTTTATTTACTGCTAAAGCAAAATATGTAGTGGTAAATTATTGTTGCACTCAAGTCCTTTACATGAAATAACAACTTAAGAATTATTGCAAAGATGTTGATCACATCTCTATCAAATATGACAATGCAAGCATTAGATTTTGGATCTCAAGATGCAAGCTCGATGATGAAAATCACTAAACTTATTCCCCTAAGATGAAAAGAGAAAAAGCCAAAGGAAGAGAAACAAAGACTTAGGAGACCTTGGAGAAACATAAAAGTAAGCCTAAAACCAAGCCGAGGCCCAAAACAAAATCCAAGACTAATCCTGCATAGGAAGATGTACATCCCACCAAATTGGGATGTACAACCTATCCCAAAACAAGGATGTACAACGCACAAATAGGGATGTACAACTGTCCTTAGGGATGAACAACCTTACCTTAAACCCTAATCCTCATAACCTTTTGGAACTAGTCCCCTATTAAAGCCAAAGGCTGCACAACCTTAGCAAAGGGATGTATAACCCATTTTTAGCCATACAACATCCCTCTCTATGATTGGACATGTCCATGGTGCAACCAAAACCATTTTTTACCCTGTACACTCATCCATTGTCTATAAATACCCTTATTTTTGAGGTGGGGTGGAGGCTTTTAGATACCCTAACCAAACTTTGCCAAAATCTTCTTTTAAATACCCTCAAACCTCCTAAACCCTAACTTTACCCCATTCACTTTAAGGTAGAACCAAGGCTTTTACAATCCAATTTATGCATTGCCCTAACATCTTTAGAGGATATTAGACTTATCATTATGCTTCCGAAGGTAAAGACATCACTAGAACACACCTAGGACCCTCTTTCCCCTTCTTCTCTCCCTTTCTTTCTCATTTTTTCTATTTTTGAAACCCATAAAATGAGTGTTGTATAGCCTTGATGGTAAGTTGTGCAACCCTCTTCTTAGGTTGTACAACCCTTATTCATGGTTGTATAACCTAGATTTCCTACAACATAGCAGAAAATCTTCCTTTTCTTTTTTTTATTCAAATTTTTGGCTTTTGAGGGCATCTTTTGGGATATTTGGTGACTCTATTGACAGAATAAGGTGAAATCTAATGACTTAGGACCACTGTTCACCCTAAAAATATAGTCTTGTTGGTTTTCTAAATGATTTTCATTACCTTTCTATCTAAATGCTTTTATGTTCTTCCTTTTCTTTAGTCTTGAAATTATGTTTTAGTTCTGTTCTAGACATTAAGAGCCAACGATCAAGTAAGGAACTTAAGGTTTCGATGACCTTAAAAGCCTTTTTATTGTTAGAGTTAATGTGCGAGTTATGTGAATAGTGTTTTGGTTCTTTAACTTCTCTTTTTGATTTGGCATCCTAACTTCAATAATAGTTAGTTGTGCCCTGAGTTTTTTAGCTCTTTGTGAGCAATATAAAGAAGGGTTCATCAACCCTAGGATCTTATTTAAGGTGAATCTTTGCCCTAGTGTCCTCCAAATACCTTATCGCATGCGTTCATCTTTCCTTTTGTTCATCTTCCATGCATTTTCTTTATGTTTTATATTTTGATTTGTGATGTTGCAATGTGATAAACTAGATATATACTTAGGAAACTTGAATTTGGAGATATGGTAAAAAGGTCACTATGGACCTTGATTGCCTTTTTGTGTTTACTTCAAGTTTTCTTTAATTTTTCCCTTTTGATTAATTACTAACTTGCTTCTTCCTTTGGGTGTAGGTGATGTTACTTGATTTGTCCCATGAGTTTAGTCTTGATCACTATCACATATTGATTATGGATGTTTATGTGTACGGATGGATGATGATGAATGTTAAATCCCTATGCCATGTCACATGATCCCTTTCCCTATTATGAATGATTATGTGTGTATGGATGATGTATGCATGAAACCCCTTTACCATGATGCATAACCCCTCCCCCTTTTTTTTTTTTTTTGATGATTTGATTTGTTTAAGTGGATTACACTTAGATATATGCTTAGGGCCATTAATTGGACTAATCAATAACTTAGCTAAAATACTAAAGATGAACCAAAGATGCCTGAAGGTCGGATCCCAATATCCAGGTAGTTTGGGGGTGCCTAACCCCTTCCTCAAGCTATATCTAATTTTTGAACCTGATCTTTGATGGGGTGAGATAAATGAACCTTTTAATTAACTTTGATTAAGTTTAAATTTTGCCTTCCCCATATTCTTTTCCCAATGAAAGGTGGGTGGTAAATCCACATTTCCTAGCAATAGTACTAACGTATTGTCCCATTTTGGTCCCCCAATAACCACCATTCAGACTAAAGGTTTTAAGCTTGCATAAGGCCTAACCCATTGATCCCCTCGCATGCCATTAATAAGGTTTGTACCAAAGTATAACTCCCCATCCTCTTGATCTCCTGATGATCGATAAAAGGATAGAGTGATAAGCAAGATTTCACTCATTCGAGCATAATTGCAAAATCTCAAGGCACTCATAGTGGGAACTCCATTAATGACTCAAAATTGACTTCACGTTTAATCTTTATTTCACTTTTAATATTTTAGACTTGTTATTGAGTAGTCCACTCCATTCATGTAGCCTCCACACTTTACCATGAGCACTAGGTGCCCTTAGAAAAATCAATGGTTCTTTAAACTTTAGATCGAAGCTCCATTCGGGCTTAGGAGATTGTGAGGAGGATTCATCACTCATGAGCCTAGTACCTTCGAGTATATCAAATGGAAGATTATGACAATTGCCCCCCTAAGCTTATGGGAGCCATCAACATCAACAACCTACTCAACTAGTAGGCATATGTAGAAGCCAATAACACCTTAAAATAAGATACCCCAGTTGTTTGCATTTCTTCAAGGAAGAGTAAAAGTCCTTAAAGAACATGGTTAGGTGTCCTTAATGTAAGTGTGAATGCAAACCCATTCCCCTTGATGTAATTATTTTCCATATGTAAATGTTTATGTACTTTCCCTTTCTCACTATGTAAATACCTTATGTTTACATCCTTCTCTCTTAAAGGGATTTATTTCTTTGTTTGTACATATTTTTTTCTTAAGCAGTGCAAAGAATTCTTCTTTTAATATCCTTATGTATATGTTCTTTTGAGACTTTAAATTTTCTCGATCCAAGGTGACCCTGCACATTCTTTACCCCACAATGGTATAAGAATAAAACTCCAACTAGAAAAGAGCCATTAGACCTTGTGTGTGGGAGGAACAAGGTTAGGAGGATCTTTAGCAAAATGACATACATATCATGCATACGTGCATCAATTAGTTGATTATGCATCATACTGATAACTCCTTATTTTGTAGCCATCATAGCTCCACCCAAACCCTTATGGAAGAGAAGAGGCAATCAACTCGCTAGGAAAAGTAAGACGTTAAGCTCAATTCAAAAGGTCAGTCCAAACATGAAACTAAACATACCACTCAAAGTTTTGGAAAGGTTGATGGTTAACTTCAACCGTAAGATTAAAGAAAGGATTATTGAGGAAGTGAACAAGTAAGTCAATGATATCCTAAACAAAGGAGACACATCTACCAATAGCTTGGACAAAGAGAAAGCACCAATGAAAGCTCCTGAGCCAGTAGTGATTGATGATCATCTGTTTGGATGAGGGAATACCATAAGAATGAACTTGTTAAGGAAATGGGTAGCACTATAATTGTCCTTGATAAGGTTATAGACAGTAGGAAAAAGAGTTCTCGATTTGATGACTTTGCTGAACAACTGGAGAAAATACATAAAGCTCTGGGTATTAAAGGTTTGGAGATGGGAAGAAACATTGAAGAGTTGCTAACCCACAAGTTTGAGAAACTACCAACCAATTTTCATATGCTTAAGCTGTCAAAGTTCACAAGAACCAAAAATGTAAAAAATCATGTTTGTTCATATGTGCTAGTCATGAAAGCATATGGTGTACCAACTAATAAAATGTTAGAGCTTTTTGAGTTATTATTGAATGGTATGTTAAAACATGGTACTTTAACTGACTAAAATTTATTAGAGAGGATTAGAAAGAGCTGACAAAAACTTTTAAAATGCACTATGCTGGCAATTCAGATTTAAAAGTCACATTATAGGACTTAGAATCTTTAAAGAAGAAGACTGGTGAGAGCTTCAATGATTACATTAGGAGGTGGAAAAAGACGACTTCAAAAGCAACCACAAGGTCCACAAAGAGAGCAAGTCAGAATGATTGTGAAAAGGTCTTTACCTTGGATCTACACCATAATTAAAGGAATGTTGGTCAGAAATTTTAAGGATCTCTGAGAAATAGGTTTGGAGGCTGAAGAGCTATAATCTGTGTTAAGAAGGCAATACAAAGGAAGAAGAAGCACCCTGTCTAAGCCCCAAGTAGAAGGTAACAAAATAACTGATGTTAATATAGTAAAGGCGCCTAGACAATTTATAAATTTAGGAATGCCTCTATCTAAGGCATTTAAGAGGATACAAAAGAAGGGTGTTCTGAAGCCTTTAGCACTAAGACCACATTTTAATTCACTGCCTAAGGGGTATGACATCAATGCTTACTATACTTTTCATCAAGAAGCATATCACAACACTAATATTTATTACAAAGTGATGCATGAGATTCGTGATCTTATCGACAATAAGACGATTATTCCACTAAACTCTAAAAAGCCTAGCATCCGAGGGAACCATTTCCCAAAATATCGCAATGTTCCTCCCCCAAATCAAGGGACATTTATGATAGATTTTGGGATTCTTAAGAAAGTTGTTATTGCCACTATTAAACAGGTTATGAATGAGGTTATTGCCACTATTAAACAGGTTATGAATGAGGTTTCAGCTATCTATACTATTAATTCGTGGGAAAACTCAAATGAAGAGATTGTAGAAGTGTGGAGAAGGAGAACGATTCAGTAATGGGAGGAAAGAAATGAAGAAAAAGAAGTCGAACAGGTGAGCCATGTGACTCATAGTGGGAACTACTGCCCTAACAAAGAAGTTCCCAAAGAATTGAGGGTTAAAAAGAGACAGGCGAGCTTGTTATGAAGGAGAAAGAGGATGACAACCTATTGTGAAGTAATTAAAAAAGGTACTAGATCAGATTAGTGTATGGGAACTGCTTATCACCTCTGAGGAGCATAATAAGGCTATGATAAAGGCCCTATCTAGCCTGGTCATTTCCAATGAAGCTACTTTGAAGGATGTTATTGCATTGGTGACTCACAAAGGCACAATCTCATTTTTAGATGAGGATTTGCCACCAAAGGAAAAGGATCATAATTTAGTTTTGTTCATTAGCTAAAGTTAAAGGAAGGCATACTTCACATGTGATGGTAGATGATGGATTTGGGATTAACATATGTCCAACAAAGTTATTGCATAAGTTTGGGTTGTCTGAAAAGGACTTAGATGCTTCTGATAGTGTTATTGAGGCCTACAATTACAGTAAAAGGCCAACTGCAGGCATATTCAAGGCTATGGTAAAAACGGGAGTAGTTGAGGCCATTGTAGAGTTCACAGTCTTAGACATTCTGATTACTTTCTGACTTTTGCTAGGGAGGCCATTGTGTATTCCTTTTGGTAGGGTGTCTTCTACTGTTCACCAAAAAATTAAAATCTATTACATAGGAGAGATTGTGACCATCTATGTTGAGTTAAGGAAATTATATCAGCTTTAAGTATTGGTTGTTCTACATCTTCGTGGATTTTAGGTTGCTCAAGTCACTAAAAAATGGATTGATTCTAGAGTGATGGGAATTATGAAGAACATGAACTTCCTTCCAAGACAGGGTTAGGGAAGAGCTCTAATGGCATATCAATGTTTCTAAAGATTCCTACGTAGATTACAAAGAAAGGATTCGAGTACCATGACGAATGGTCAAAGCAAGAATGAAGAGATTTGTGTGGGCCACTGTCAAACTTCTTTGTGAAAAAAAGGGAAGTTCTTGGAAGAGTAGACTGAGGAACCATTTAAAGTGAGAAGTCATTAAGCAATGACATGGATGAACTTGAGAAGGCTTTTTTCTAATTAGATTTTGGTGAACTAGATTATCAAAATTATCAAGACTCATCAAAAGAGGAGAACGATAAGAATAAGAGAAAGAACAAGGGAAAACAAATTATAAGAATGAAGAATGATTAGGGAATAAGTCAATCTGTGGTGTTGTATAACTCTTAATCTACATGGACATGGAAAGACAAGAAAAAGATCACTGATGAAAAAGTTAAGCAGTATTTGTTGGATCAGAATGTTTAAGCCATTAAGAAAGATCTTGTAAGGAAAGGGTCCAACTTAACAAAGCAAACCACACCTTTCGTGGACCCATAATAGGAGTATACTAGGTCATACAAGTTCATTGAAGCTACTTACACTAGGATAAAATTGGAGAATATTGAGAGCATGATCATGAATTCCATTGAGGAAGTGGTTGGTGAGAAAATGCAAGATCATGTAAGGAGACTGAACCAACTATGACATAAAATGCAACTCTTTGGGCAGATTTCTTAGAGTTCAAGCTAGCAAAGGATCAAATGAAGCAGAGATTTGAGAGGGTTTCACAGATGTCATGGGGATGGAAGATAAAATAGAGAATGAGGTTGAAACATATATTACACCTAGTGACGACATAAACGGTCTGGTCAATAAGCGAAAGAATGAAGAGAAAGTAAAAGGAGAAGAGGTTCTCACTACTCCCACAGAGGAAGCCATCTATCCATATTCTACTAACATTTTTATTTATAGTCTCTTTGAGGACAATGATGTATTTCTTTCTAAGTTTAAGGCAACGAATGATAAGGTTACTTTCTTGTGTGATGTGTTTCCTAATGGTAGTGTGCATTACATACATCATTTCATTAGCATATTTAACATTAATGTTGCCCTAGGGCACCAAGAAAGAGTGGTTGATTAAAAACTAAAATAAAAGATAAATGTGTTTAAAAAGTTATGAAGGAGAAGAAAGAAATTGACACAAGCATTTATAGTGGTTCAAGTGTTAACAAACCCTATGTCCACTCCCCAATTATCTATAATTAGGTGTTTTACTCAACTCAACTAGTGTTTCAAAGCTCACACCAAACTTTTACAACTTGTGTTTATGGCTCACACAAGAAACCTTACACCTTGTGTTTTCTAGGCTCACACAAAAACCTCTCACAAGTGTTTTGTAGGTTCATACTAAAACCTCTCACAAGAGTTTTTACTCTAGGCTCACTCACAACCTTTTTACAATGGTGTTTAGTACTCACACCAAACAATCAATTACACATAAATGAGAATGAAATATTGAGTGGTAAATTGGCAAGAGTTTGGTTACAAATTAATGAATTCTCTTGTATTTACATTTGTTTGGTGGAGTATTTATAGCTCATATCCACCAAAAAGACATTAGTCTAAAACTATCAATAAATCTTCAAGATGTACTAGGCAGATTTAGCATTAAATGCTTATTAGGTAGAATTTGCGATCGATACTACCATTTTGTGGTCGAGAATTTCCAATTTCCATTGAGGAACTAAAAATTACTATAGAAAGCCACGTTTAAGTCTAACGGTTAGTTCACGTGTCAGTTGTCCATTGGTTGTCCAGGAAAATATAGTCGTTGCATTCTAACAACTACCAAAAATTGCAGTAGCGAGATAACTATGTCTTGGGCGTGACTGAGACCATGAATTCCTCTATTTGGTGAGAAAGCTACAACTTCTTGAGTCGTGGTTTTGCTACCTCATATTCGTCCTCATGATTTTTGACCTTCAACGAATACCTAAGACACTTGGCACGCTGCGGTTATGGCTTTGGTTCCCTCATTTATCACTATGAAAGTAGTCATGAATCTAGATGCGACACCTACTGTGAACTCCTCTATGACTTAAGCTCACTTTCTTCGGCTAGGTCGCAGTTGCGAATTTGCCTACAAATTCCTCTGGTCTAGCTTCATTCATCCTTATAGCTGATTTACGGTCGCTATTTAGAATATACACTGTGAATTTGGATGAACTTTACAAGGTTTGAGATTTTGAATTCCATCCAACTTCCAATGAAAAAAACTAACTTATAATCTGCAAAATAACACCAAACGAAAGTATTAGTACTAATCGATCTCTATTGTCAAGATTAAAAGAGGTTCATCACTTAGGTTAAACCAACCTAGTCCATCAATCTCCCTCTTTTTTATTTTGACAATTTAGATTGATCTTAAGGGAAAATAAATGCATGAGTTGTGAAGTTAGGATGGTGAATGATTCAATGAATACTAAAAAATTTCAAGATAATGATCAAAGTAAAATTCAAAATATGAGAGACAAACAATACTCTCCCTCAACTTATGTTTTTCTCTTACAAACTATGTTCTCCATACAAATCTCTCCCCCTTTGGCAACATCAAAATGAGGGTGAAAGGAGAAGATCAAATAACATGCATAAAGATGAGATAAAGGGATCATAAGGAGCAAGTATTAACTCATAGAATCATAAAAATTGCAATCACATATAACAATTATCAATCATATAACATAGGAAATAAAGACTGGTATTGCTCCTTCTTCAATGACAAGTTTTTTTCTTTTAGGGGCTTTGGAAGTTTCTAGCTTTTTTGCCCTAAAAGGACCCAAAGTAAAGGCATAGGAGTTCGAGTGAATGGCTTTGGCATTGATAAGATAAGTGAGGTTCAAAAAATTTTATGAAGGAAGGAGTTTCTTAGTGAGAAATTTTTCATTTTCCTTATTAAAAGCACCAACAAATCTGTAAATGGCAATTACATAAGAGAGAAGGAGAAATTGGCTATTAGGTTTAGTGCTCATATGGATCAATTGATCCACAAGATAGCGATCGGATTGGATAGGTTTATTTTTCACAAGACAAAAAAGGAAAACAAGGTCCTTTTGAGATAGTTTTTTTGTTACCATCACCTCTAGCATTAATAGAGAAGGTGATAGTTTTTTTGTTACCATCACCTTTAGCATTAATAAAGAAGGTGATGATCCGATGAAGTAACCAAAAAGGAAGGGTTTTGATGTATTTGGCTAAAGAAGTTTTGGGATCATGTTTGGTCTCAATTGAAACTTCGGACCTAAATTCATAGTAAATAACATCAAGTGCAAAGATAATGAATGAAATGTTATCTCCGACTTAAAGATGAAAGAGGTTGGATAATTGTTCAAAAGTGATAAAATAAGGATCCCCAATAGCTCGAAATATTAACCCATATTATCTGATGTGGGATTCGGCTTTGCAACTAAGAGTTACCGTATACATAAATTATCTCACGATCTCTTCATATCTAGGTTCATCACGAAAGATGAATTTGTTCCATCCCAAGTTGGAGAGAAATGCATGAATCTCGTCGTTGATCCCAAGAGACTCTAGAAGGAAAGTGGAGGGGATTTTGTTTGGGAGGATAATTTTGGAGGCATTAGCTTTATAGCGATCCTTCTTTTCTTTTGTAATTCCTTTCATTTGATGTACGACTGGTGGTGTAGAGGGTTAGGCTACTGCCTTACTCTTCTCTACTCTTGAAGCTTTCTTAAGAGCCATTAGGAAGAGTAGAAAGTTTAGAGAAGTTTGAGAGTAGGAGAGAAGATAGATGATTTGGTATAGGATGTAGTGATGAAAATCATTATTTAGGGGGTTTATATAGCCATAGAAAAGGTGTATAAACAGTTAAAAATGACTAGAATGTAAATAAAGAAAGGTTGGAAATGGTTGGCAATCAAATCAAATAAATGTAAGGCAGTTACTAGAATTCATGATCGCTAATTTTGAAATATGTGAGTAACGGATAAAAAATCCTCGGGAGCCAGCGCATACAATTGTCAAAAATTTAAATTTTTTATTGAATTTGTGGTGAAGAGCAAATTTCACGATCGCGAATTGATAAATTGTCAGCCGAGTAAAATGAACTTATAATTCATGACCGTGAATCAAGGATCGCAACCGCAAATTACAAGGCAAGAAGGATAATAATGAAAAAGTAAAACTTAACGTTTCAAGTTAGGATCCACTTAATATATTGATGCAAATTGACATAAAAAGAGCACAATTGCACTTATAATAAAGACATCTAATGATAAATATCACATACAACCAAACATATAGCAATCAAACAAAAGTTTAAACTTTTTCACTTTAGGAAGCTTCCATCAAGCATTCTCAATTCTCTCTTAGTGAAGTTCAACCTTTCTTCGTTGAGAGGTTTAGTGAAAATATTCGTAAGTTAATGATTTTTGTCTATAAATTTTAACACAACATCACCATTTTGGACATGATCTCTAAGAAAGTGATGCCTAATATTTATATGTTTGCTCCTAGAGTGTTGGATGGGATTTTTAGAGAGATTACTAGTGTTGTCAGATTTGATAGGAATGTGATCAACAACTTTGTCATAATCCTTTAATTGTTGTTTCATCCAAAGAACTTAGGTGTAACAACAACTGGCAGCTACATACTTAGCTTCAGCGGTGGATAAGGCAACTGAAACTTGCTTCTTATTAAACCAAGACACTAAGCATTCTCCTATAAATTGGCAAGTTCCAAAAGTTCTATTCTTATTTAATAGACTACCAATGTAATTTGTATTCGAGTATCCTATGAGACTAAAAGATGAATCTCTAGGATACCATAGACCAAAGTGTAATGCAAATATTTAAAAATCCTTTTGACAACATTTAAATGTGATTCTTTGGGACAGATAGAAATATAGCATGCAAACATACACTAAACATAATATCAAGTCTAGAAGCAGTAAGATAGAGTAAAGAACTGATCATACTTCAATATCTTTTTTCATCAACTGTCTTACTTAATTCATCTTTATCCAATTTAATGGTACCACTCATGGGTGTTTTTACTACTTTGCATCCATTTGTGCCAAATTTCTTAAGTATGTCCTCTGTGTATTTGACTTGGTTGATGAACATCCTTTCTTTGGTTTGCTTGATTTGTAGACCAAAAAAAAAACTTGAGCTATCTGATCTTGCTCATCTCGAATTCCCTAGTCATACAGTTAGTAAAATTCTGACAAAAAGATTCATTAGAAGCACCCAAAATGATATCATTAACTTAGATTTGTACTATTAGTGTATCATGTTTGTGCCTTTTTACAAATAAAGTTGTGTCAATCTTTCCCTTTTCAAAATCATTTTTCAAAAGAAATGAACTAAGAATTTCATACCAAGCTCTTGGAGCTTGTTTCAACCTATATAAGGCTCTATTCAATTTAAAAACATAATTTGGAAAACTATATGATTCAAAACTAGGAGGTTGTTCAACATAAACTTTCTCCTCAATAACTCCATTTAGAAAAAGCACTTTTAACATCCATTTGGAAAAGTTTAAAATTCATATGGCATGCATAAGCTAAAAGAATCCTAATGGCCTCTAACCTTGCAACGAGGGCATAGATTTCATCATAGTCTATGTCTTCCTCTTGGTTGTAACCTTTTACAACCAATCTAGTCGTATTCCTAGTGATGAATCCTTGTTCATCTAACTTTTTCCTAAACACCCATATGCAACCTACAATTAGGTGTTCCTTGGGCCTAGGAATCAGTTCTTATACATTGTTTCTCTCAAATTGGTTGAGTTCCTCTTACATACCAATCACCCAACTTTCAACATCAAGAGCCCATTTATAGATTTTGGCTCAAATTGAGAAACAAAAGCAAGATTATTATCTAAAAGGTTGAGTTGAGATCTAGTACTTACACCCTTTGAAGTATCACCAATGATTAAATCTTTAGGGTGATGCTTGGAGAATCTCCAATTTTGGGTAGATCTTGATTTGGTAATGCTTCTTGTTGATGTTGAGGATCCTTGTCTACTCTTGATGACTCGTCCTCATCCTTATCTTTGTCTTCCTCTCTTGTAGTATGTTTCAATTCCAATTTTTCAAAATCACCTACAAGATCATCAATAAAAGTACCTTTCCCAACATCAAGTTTATTATATTCATCAAATACAACATGCACGACTCTTCAACAACTATTGAAATTTTATCAAAGACTTTATAGGCCTTGCTAGAGGTGGAATACCCTAAGAATATACCTTCATTAGTTTTGAGTTAAAATTTCCAAGATTATCCTTGGTATTCAATATATAGCACTTGTATCCAAATACTCTTGATATGATATCTTGGATTTTTTATCATTCCATAGCTCATAAGATATTTTATTGAGAATGAGTCTTTTAAAAACTTTATTTCAAATATAACACGAAGTTTTAATGGCTTTGGCCTAAAAATAATTTGGTAACGAATACTCATTGAGCATAGTTCTAGCCATCTCTACTAGTGTTATATTTTTCCTCTCTATAACACCATTTTGTTGTGGTGTTCTACGAGTTGAAAAGTTGTAAAAAAATCTCATTCTCTTGGCAATAAGATTCAAAAGACTCATTTTGAAATTCCTTTCCATGGTCACTTCTTATAGAAGAAATGAAGTAACCTTTTCATTTTGAATTCTTTTTACAAAATTTTTAAAAGCATCAAAGGTATCATACTTATGAGCTAGAAAGAACACCCAAATAAACCTAGAGTAATCATCAACTAGGATTAGTGCATAATGTTTTCCACCTAAACTAACACTCCTAGTAAGTCCTATCAAGTCCATATGAATCAATTAAAGAGGTTTAGAAGAACTTGCAACGTTTTTAGCTTTAAAGGAAGATTGATATTGCTTCCCCATTTGGCAAGGACCACTTGCCTTGTCTTTTGAGAATCTTAGCTTAGGAAGACCTTTTAGTAGCTTTCCTTTTGATAAGCTTTGTAAGAGCTTCATGCTAGCATGCCTAAGTCTTCTATGTCATAGCCAAGCTTCATTACTAAGAGACATAAGACACTTAAAAGACTAGTTATCCAAATTATCTAAGTCAATTAGATAGGTATTGTCTTTTCTTTCACCCTTGAAAGTAACCTTTTTATCCACTAATATGGTAACTCGGCTTTCTCTAGGGTCAAAGGTGACTTTATTACCATTTTCACACAATTGACTTTCACTAAGCAAATTATGTTACAAGTCATCAACTAACAAAACATCATTAATTAAAGAGCAACCATTCTTACCAATGGTTCCAATGCTAATTACCTTACCCTTGGCATTGTTACCAAATGTGACATTACCACCTTCCTTTTCCTTTAGGGCCATAAATAGGTTTTTATTGCTCGTATATGTTTTGAGCATCCACTATCCATATGTCAATCATTTGATTCATTGGTGGCTACCAAACACCCCTACATAACACAAATAAATCATCTCTTCTTTGGTACCTAAGCATACTTGGGTCCTAAGAGGTTAGGTTAGGCTTTGAAGGATCCTCCAATTTGAGGTGTGCCTTCCTAATATAACAATAAACATTAATGTGTCCATATCTCATGCAATAATGGCATTTGAGTTTAGACTTATATGTCTTCCTCCTAAGTAATGCCTTGGTATGAG